>CAUYLG010012896.1:0-62444 GCA_963573385.1 Cacajao melanocephalus | reverse complement strand
ATTCCTCTCTAAATTGTCTATTCTCGTGAGCATTTCGTCAAACCTTTTTTCAAGGTTCTTAGTTTCTTTACATTGGGCTAGAACATGTTCTTTTAGCTCAGAAAAGTTTCTTATTATCCACCTTCTGAAGCCTAATTCTATTAATGGATCACACTTGTTCTCCATCAGGCCTTGTTCCCTTCTTGATGAGGAACTATGATCCCCTGTAGAAGGAGAGGCATTCTGATTTTGAGTATTCTCAGCCGTTTTACGCTGGTTTCTTCCCATCATTGTAAGTTTATCCACCTGTCATTTGTAATTGTCAACTTTCAAATTAAGTCTCTGAGTGGACGTCCAACTTGTTGATTCCCAGCACCGAAATCTGAGCAACCACTGCGCCGACCAAAAGAGCGGCATCAAGATTCGTGGTTCTTTTCTGTCCAGGAATCTCCAGTTTGGCTTCCCTCTTGAATCTCCTTTTCAATCAGGTAAATAGGCGACTCTGCCTTCCGGAAGCTCCAAACGTCGACCAAAAGGAGAGTCAGTCTCGTTTACTCTGCACCGAGAACCGCCACGCCAAGGCACCGGCAAAACCGCCACACCGGCCACAAGAGTCGCACTGGCGACCCGTGGGGCTCCTCCGCTAGGAATCTCCTGGTCCATAGGCAACAAAAATTCATCTGTAAGTGTGGCGTCCTCTCATTCTGTACGCTTTCTCTGGGAGCTACGATCCTGAGCTGCTAGTAGTCAGCCATCTTGGATCTCTCTCTAGTATTCTCAAATGAGTGTCACACTTCATGTTAAAACAACCCAAATCATCATTTGGTATTGTTTGATTTTTCCTGGGAACTTCCTGTGGTAAAAGAAGAAGTTTCTCTCTTCCCTTCCTCTCATCTTTCTTTTTTGCCTTAAAGTTTACCTTGTTAGGTTTTAACTTGGAAATATGCTTATGCCACCCTGATAGACACTCATTAAAAAAAAAAATCACAGAATTGCTGTGTCATACTATAAAAAGTATAGTTATCTCACTTTGTGTTAAGGGGAAACAGAAAAGAGTAAGAAGAAAGATGGTATGAAAACATCAGCTTTTAAAAAATAGAGAAAGCTCCAAGTGCTCTTAAAAGTTGTCAGATTTATAGCCTTAAAAGACTTGAAGACTGAGAGCCCCATTTATTCACAGCAGAGGCGCAGGTCCCATCTCTGCTCTCTTATGACTCATCCTGATGTGCTAGAAGGGTCGCCCACAGATGAGAGGGTAATTTAGTTTCTATGATTGTTCAGTCTTCTTGTTCTGTTTGCTCACCAAGGTACTAATTAGGAGAAATTGTTATGGTGTTATTTTTCTCATTTGAACATCTGTTCCTTATGAAATGGACACAGAGAAGTAAGTCTCTTACAGAAGCGACCAGAGAATTGGAGGGTGGTGGTTCTGAGTCATTGTCTTAACAAATTTGAGTGTAAACCAATGGCCAGTGTATGAAAGGATCAGAACCCTCTAAATCCACCAACTTTTCTCGTCCAGGTAATATATTGCCCATGCTAAGATTGGAAACCATAGCAGCCAATGCTTAAAAAAACAAAACAAAACAGTAACTTTTGTATAAAAGAGTTACAGTTCAGAAAATAACACACATTTTTACTCTTTTTCTTGGAAATATGGTAATATTTGTGCCCAGCACTGTTCTGAATGCTTTGCATTGAATCCCCACAGCAACCTCAGATCCTATTAAAACACAGGCAACGTACTTGTTTAGGACATTTCTCCAGAGAAGATAGGCAAATGGTCCATTAGCAGCTGAAAAGATGCTCAACATCGCTAGGCAGTAAGAAAATGAAACTCAAAACCACAAAGAGATACCACTTCAACCCACTAGGTTGGCTATAACTAAAAAAAGGGGGCATGAGGGTAGCAAATGTTGACAAGGATGAGGAAAAATTGGAACCCTTGTACATTACTGGTGGCAATGTTAAAGGGGGCAGTCACTGTGGAAAAGAATTTGGTAGTTGGTTCCTCAAAAACTTAAACATGAAAGTATAATAAGACTCAAAAAGTACACTTCTAAGAATATACCCAAAAGAACTGAAAAATGAGTACTCAAATACCTGTACATGAGTGTTCACAGAAGCACTATTTATGATAGACAAAAGGTGGAAACAATCCAATCAATCCACTGTCCTTCCATGGACAATGAGTTAGCAAGTGTGATATAAACATGCAATGGAATATTGCTTAGCTGTAAAGTGAAATGGAGCATTGATACATGCTACGATGTTGATGAACCTCCAATACATTGTGCAAAGGACAAAATTTTGTTCCTTTTTTTTTTTTTTTTTTTTGAGATGGAGTTTCACTCCTGTTGTCCAGGCTGGAGTGCAATGGCATGATCTCAGCTCACTGCAACGGCGTGATCTCAGCTCACTGCAACCTCCACCTCCTAGATTCAAGTGATTCTCCTGCTTCAGCCTCTTGAGTAGCTGGGATTACAGGCATGCACCACCATGCCCAGCTAATTTTGTATTCTTAGTAGAGACAGGGTTTCTCCATGTTGGTCAGGATGGTCTCAAAATCCCGACCTCAGGTGATCTGCCAGCCTCGGCCTCCCAAAGTGCTGGGATTACAGGCATGAACCACCACGCCTGGCCAATTTTGTTCTTTTTTTAATGGCTGTATAGAATTCCATGGTGTATATGTACCATATTTTTTTAATCCAATTCACTGTTGATGGGCACCTATGTGGATTACATGGAGACCTCTACCTTTATTTTTAGCACTACTGCATTCAACAACAAATTCCTGGATAATAAATTAATAAGCCTTCCATACAATTCAGTACTTTCCTTGGAGAGCCTTGTGACGTGCAGGCATTAAGTGAAAGGAGCCAGATACAAAGGTCTGTATAATATCATTTATGTGAATTTATCCAGAGTAAGTAAATGCATAAAAAAAGAAAGCAGATTGGAGGGTGCCAGTGGCTAGGAGAAGTAGGAACAGGGAGTTGCTGCTTATCAGGGTAGGGGGTTTCTTTCAAGGTGATAAAAATGTTTTGGTACTAGAGAGAGTTTGTGGTTGCCCAACATTGTGAATGTATTAAATGCCAATAAATCCTTCCCCTTAAATGGTTAATTTTATGCTATGCAAATTTCACCTCAAAAAAAGTGGGGGTTGTCTCAGACCAACTGGAACCAATTGTCATCCTGTTGCTTGCATGTGAAAAAATCTGTGAGCAAAATAATTGGCTCTGAGTTACTCCTTGAAACCACTTAACAGGTGACACCTTTAAAACACTGGAACACGCTAAGTGCCCTATATACATTACTTACTGTTTATAAAAAATAGAAGTGATAGTTTGAGACAGTTTGCAAAAACACTACGCATGTGCTATTAACTGGCCTCTAGCACAATTTCTGGTATGTAATACACATTCTCTTAATGTTTATTGAATTGATCTGATTGGGAAATCTCATTCTCTGGAGATATTCTAGAACAAACTATTTATCCCATCACTTCAAATCTCTGAAGATTGGTTGATGGATGCCTCAGTGGACAATTAAGTTCAGGCAGTATCTGTTACTTCATATACTATTTTGTATAAAGTGTTAAACCCTCAATGCAATGGAACAGCTGATATGGATGAAAAGCCATGTTTAGCTTTCTGTTAGTAATCTTGCAAACCCCTGAGACAGTAGTACAGTTAATAATTTTTCCTCTAGACAAGATCTTAAACTAAGTAAAACCATGTGTAACCTCTAGGAATCTTCCCAATGCCAGTGGCACAGAAATCTAAAGAAAATAGAATCTCATCTCAAAACATGACAGGCTTTACTCCAAACAAGGCAATAATAACTTTCCAAATTGTGCGCTTTGTCAAATTGCTTGCTTTGATGCTTACAGACTCTTAAACGAAGCCAAGATTCATGAACAAGAGCAACAATCATTTGCTAAATATTTAGGGAAAGCATTTTATGAGAAAGAAGCTGTGTTACTAATTTTAGACCTCTATTCTTTTTTTTTTTTTAATTGTAGATTCAGAGGATACATGTACAGGTTTGTTATATATTGATATATTGCATAATGCTAAGGTTTAGGCTTTTATTGAACTCATCACCCAAATAGTGAACATAGTACCCAATAGGTAGTTTTTCAATCCCTGTCTTCTTCCTTTCGCCCCCCTTTTGGTGTACCCAATGTCTATCATTCCCATCTTTATGTCCTTGTGTACGTAATGTTTAGCTCTCCTGTAAAAGTGAGAACATGTGATGCTTGGTTTTCTGTTTCTGTGTTAATTCACTTTGGATAATGGCCTCCAGCTATATCCATGTTGCTTCAAAGGACATGATTTTGTTCTTTTTCATGGCTATATAGTATTCCATGGTATATATGTACCATATTTTCTTGATCCAATTCACTGTTGATGAGCACCTAAGTTGATTCCATGAAGAAATCTACCCTTATTTTTGGCACTACTGCATTCAACAACACATTCCTGGATAATAAATTAATGAGTCTTCCATACATGTCAGTACTTTCCTTTGAGAACCTTGCAATGTGCTTGCATTAAGTGAAACCCATTATATTCTCCATGAATGATTGCCATAATTACCTTTGTAAGGTCCTCATTTTATAAAGCAGATATTTCATGGCTCAAACAGGATCAGTGATAAGGTTTTTCATAGGTGAATTTCTACTCATTGACATTTCTGACAGTAAATGCACAGAGCCAATTCATAGAAAGAGCATTACATGGAATTCCAGATTTTAATTACCCTATCCTTTCCTCGAAATCTGTTTCTTAGTCTCTGGTCTTACTTATCTCTGTACATATCACCACCCAAATGCTCAAGGTTGGAACTTAGGAGCCATTGTTGATTCTTCCTTTTTCTTGGGCATCCTCACACCCACTCCATCAGCAAGTCACGTCTTGTCATTCCTCTTGTTGTCTTCTGTCCATCCTGTGTCCAGCTGCCCACTTCTCTTACCAAGATGCCTTCAACGAGCCTTACCATTTGCCTTGACCTCTGGCAGCTGTTCTCTGTAAGTTAATCAACACAACCTTTGCAGAAAGGACATTGGTCACTATGGGTCTCTGCTCAAAACCCTTCGTTGCCCCTCACACTCTTTCCACCTTAGAATCGATTGTGCCAGTTGGTTTCCCCAGGAAATGCTTCTCTACTGTTTCTATGGCCAGCTCCTTCTCATTCCATCTTGAGGAGTATGCTGTCTAAAGCGGGTCTCCACACCCAGTACACAAGATACCCATGACTATCCGTCAGGCCTCATTTGTTTCTTTCATAACATTCCCGATTTTATATTGACTTGATTATTGTCTATTTATTAGCTTTTCTCCCTTTAGAATAAAACTTCCATGGTGACAGGGATTGTGACTTATGGACCACAGTATCTGTTTGCAGCTCTCTGATGACACTGGTCACTGCTTAGAGGATGAACTTGTCCCTGCTTCTGGGTCCTTTCCACTTCCTCCACCTCTTCTTTTAATACTCTAGCCTTGAAACTCTGATGACTCGGTAAGAGCAGGTAAAATGATAGGGCTTAAAACACTCTGTTTTATTTACAGCAAAGAAGATTTCTTTACATTGTATTTATTTAACTGTTTTCTCCCAAATATATGTGTGTATAAGAGAGGCAGAAGAGGATGGAAAATTGTTCACATTTTTTCTCTCCTAATTTGTGAGATGTAGAAATGAGAAGGTGAAAATGATTGTAGAAAATATTAAACAAATATTTTGGAGGCAGGCCCAGTCTTTGAAAGCAAAGTTTCTTTTCCAAGAATCAATTTGATTGACGGCTGTGTACTCATTTTATGTAAAGTAGGCCTACTAAAAAGATTAGGAAAAAAATATGTTACTAAAAACTCTTTATGGTTTCTGATAAAGTTTTCCCCTGAGTAAGCGGCTATGAGAAAAGCTTGTCTTCTGATTACATATATTACTTAGCTATGAGAGCTTAAATTTATCCTGATTTGTTAATATCAAAAGGAGTAGGTTGTGTATTTGGTGTGGAATCTTCCTGCTGGTGTAACTTTTGTAACATTTCCCCTACTACCTGGAAAAAAAGATTGGCTTTCACTTTCTACTAAAAGGCTAAAATTACTTGGGTGGTGTGGACCATATGTGGATCCATTCACTAACTGCTTAGTATATAAATGTGCCAGGAGTCAGATGAATCGTTACCAACCAGTTTACTCACTGTCTTCTGCCATGTTAGGCCTCTCAACTCCCTAGGAGGAGTGGCTTCCACTTTGTATTCAGTGTGCCAGGTTAGGCATGAGATTTAAACTTAGATTAGCTTAATATTTATTTTCTCTTTCTTGACATACATTCAACTTTATTGTGGTCTTACTTTTTGACTAGATGTGGTGAAGGTCCATCTCTTTGCACTGCAGTGGGCCTCATATGATTAAGGCAGTTTCTTAAACACCTCTTGGCCCATCAAAAAACTATATTTTAAAAATTACTTTCCAAGGGAGACCATGTCTACAGAAACCTTTTGGATGCAACACAGCTGGTTCGTTTCAGGGGATACCTTCTCAGAAATGACTGGGTGATTTCTGTGTGGGCAGGTTCCAGGAGAGCCCGGAGGAGGTGCCCTCCAGATCGCCATCATTGACAAGTGCCCTTTGCAGGTCAGTCCCCCAGTGTGCAGTGATGTTTTAGGGTGTTTAGGGAGATCAAAGGACTGCCCAAAATCACCACGGGCTTCTTGGTCTCTACTTTCTGGTTCCTTAGTCATTTCCTCAAAGACATCTTGTGGTCGGCTTACCTCCTTTGCCACCTTTTTTGAGTGTAAGTATCATGTGCGTACGTTTCGACTTTTTGTCATACATGATGGGTCAAAACTGCTCACCATAACACAAAATAAATAGGAAGAACAGCCACAGCCAAGTACATTCACAATGTGTGTTTTTGAACCCACAAAACTCAGGAAAAGGAGGTAGAGTCCTTTTTGACAGAATGCCTTTGCAATACGATGCACTAATACTCTTTAGCTGAGAATAAACATAAGGTAGCGTGTGTAGAAGATACCACCTATAGCATGTGGGTTTCATACCTGCTGTTTTATCATCGTTCTTCGCAGAAGACAAAAACAGTTGGTATTATGAAAATCATTATAAAACAATTACTTGCCATTTCTAGTTATGTAATATTTGGAAAATGTCCAGATGCAAATGTGTCATACATTTTTTGTGTGGGGTGTAGGGGAGCCATATATATGTATATGTATATGTATAATGTAATATGTGTAACCATATATGTATGTACATGTATATGTAGCCATATATGTATATGCATATGTATGTATATAATGTGTATGTATGCATGTATGGGTGCATTATATAGATATGCAAACACATACACATATATACACACATATGTTAGTTTCAGAGACTTATAGACATTTGAGTTAGTGCTGTGTGCAGCATTATCAAGTAGGGGATGTATGTATTCCCCTAGAGATAAGTTTCCAGAAAAAGCTTAAGTGAATGCCCCCAACAAATTATCATTTGGTTTAGATACTACACTTAAGAGTTTCATTTCATTCTGTAATAAGGTGAGTTGATGGTGGTGTTATTTCAGTTTACAACTGAGAACACCAAAATCTGGGTGATTTGTCAAAAGAATTCCACTAGCTTCTGCTGCTTCTCAGTATTCAGAGAATGCTCAGGTATTGTAATGGTGAAACAGTTATTTACAATCTTAAATTACTTTGCCATGTTGTTAGTCACAAATCATCTATAGGCTGCCTTCTTTATGTCATTCACTTACTTTTAATTAAGCTCCTAAAGAAGCAGAACCAGCAAAGGCTTTTGCTGTTATTACTCATGGTGCATTGTTGGCTAAGGCTTCCATAATAAATGTGTAACACATTGTTAATATTTATGAACTCTGTTACAAAGAAATTGAGATTCTAAAAATATGAACAAATATAATTTCATAAGGAAAATCTATTGTATAAAAGATAACCATATCAGATAATCTGTTATAATTATTAAGTGAATGAACTTGTTAAAAAATGAATTGGCTATAAATTGTCAAAAATGTAGCAGATTAAACCACTTTTTTGGAGTCTTGCCAGACTTTCTTTTTCTTATGAGTTAATATATTGCTTTTAGCAAAGAAATCCTGAAGGCAGAAAAGAAATTTGAACTGACTTGAAAATTCCTATCAGGCTTCCTTCTCTGGTGGAATTTTGCAGGCCCTGATGGAGTTTGTTACATAATCAGCTTTGGGCATTCAATGGCTTCTTTTATTATAAAACAGGATTCTTGCCTAACACAACCTCTCCTCCCCTTTTTTCGGCCCTCAGTTTCTGGAGTTACAAATGCATTTCAACAGTCATTGAGTCATGCTGCAACAGGCACAGAGAACAAATGAACAACTGCAACAAGAAATTGCTGAACTTGGGTCTGAAATCCCAGAATTAACAATAAAGGTGAGATCAATAATGTTCAAATGGGTGAGTTGATGACAAACTTGAAATAACTCTGTTGTGGGTTTCATACCTATCGTTTTATTCTTGTTCTTCACAGAATGCATAAACAGTTGGCATTATGAAAATCATTATAAAACAATTACTTGCCATTTCTAATTATGTAATCTTTGGAAAATGTCCAGATGCAAATGTGTCATACTTTTTTTTTTTAACTTATGGGCTGTAAAATAATCAGAAGAAGAGATGAAATATAAATTTTATAATTGATCCAACAAGTTGTAGATAGAACTCCTTAAACTCCAAGTAGCATCGAGCTTTCAGATGCCGTTGAAAATATGTTGCTGCTTTTTTTTTTATATATACTTTAAGCTCTGAGGTACACGTGCAGAATGTGCAGGTTTGTTACATAGGTATACACGTGCCATGGTGGTTTGCTGCATCTATCACCCCATCATCTACATTAGGTATTTCTCCTAAGGCTATACGTTACTGCTTTCTAATGCCTTCAGGGGATTACACAACTTATCCTTTTTTCAAATATGTTTCGAATCCCCAAACCAACACAACATGCTTTTCTGAGTGACAAAAACCAAGTTTCTCACTGTACAAATTTACCAAAATCAGAGACTTGTCTTATGACTGTGAGCTGGCTAAAATTTACCAAAGATATGAAGATGATATGATTATCACCAAACATCGCTATAAATTCTTTTAATCAAGTATTACTATGATGGTTACACAACAGTGTGAATGTAATCAGTGCCACTATACACTTAAAAACAATTAAGATGGTAAATTTTATGTTATGTATATTTTACCACAATAAAAAAAACACAAAGAATAATTATACAATGATCACCTGGGCACCTGCCACCAAGTTTAATAAAAAGAGCACTATGTTTAGTCTTGACATTTTATGAGAGCCCTCCCAGGATCTCTTTGTCCCTTCACAGCACATCCTGTCCTGACCTGAATTTTGTGTTATAGTTCCCTTGCTATCAAAGATAGCAAAAGTCTTGCACACTGAAGAGCTTTATAAATGGAACCTTCTTCTAGGTGTCCTTCTGCAACAGCTTTTTCATTCAACCTTTAGTTCCAGATTCACTTATATTGTTACATGTGGCTATACTTTATATGTTTTCACTGCTTTATCACATGGATATACCACAGTATATTTATCCACTTGCTTTTGATCTGTTGATTGAGGTTGCATTTGGGTTGCTTCTCATTTTATCCTTTTTCTGTTGTTGTTATTACATATAGCATTGCTATGAACCATTTGTCTCCCTGTACATATGGACAAAATTGTCACTATGGCATATACCTAGGAGCAAAACAACTTTTCTAGACAATGCCAAAATTTTTTCTAGATAATGCTAAATTACTTTCCAAATTTGTCCATTTACATACCCACCAGCCTTGTAAAAGTGTTGGGACACTTCATATTCTCATTAGAGTTATAATGTTTTGCCTATCTGGTTTATATAACATGATAGCCCACTGTGGTTTTAATTTTCAAATTCCTGATTTCTAATGAAGCTGTCTCTTTTCCTTTTTATTGGCCATTTGTGTCTTCCCTTCTGTGAAGAACCTATTCAAGCTTTTTGTTCATTTTTCTATTGAGTTCTGTCTTTTTCTAATTAATTTGGAGGATTTCTTTCTGTGAGTAATGTGGATTGCAAGTCTTCTCTCCCAACTTGTGACTTTTCTTTTAACTCTTTTTGGTGTCTGCATCGACAATTTTTTACATTTCTATTATGGATGAAATCATGAGGGAAAGAACAAAAGACATAGTTTTGGCAGTCTAGTCAATCTGTCTCCTGTCTCATAAATCACATGGGGTCTATCAGCCTAGAAGGTTGAGTTTGTATTTCTGTTGATTGAAGGCAGCAACTACATCTCAAAACAACTGCATCTCAGGCATCATTAAGCAATGTTTATGGTAGTATTTTAACTGTGCCTGGAACAAACGATTACTCCATCAATTTCCTTGGCCCACTGCACATAGTTTATTCAGCAGCTATAGAACCTGGCAAACATATAGATGCCCATTTTTCAAGATGAAAATAAATTGCAAACATTCAAGACTTTTGTATTAGGAAAGTGCAGGTGTTATACACAGACCTGGTTTCAAATACCTCCTCCTTCATTTTCCAGGCATAAGATCTCTATGCTTTCACTTCCTTATCTCTATATTGGGACTAATAATAGTTACCACAGAGGTGTTTTTGAGTGGATTTAATTGGATAATCAACTTAGAGTACCCATCATTTAATACATGCTTAGTAAATAGTAATCATTAGTGGGAGTATTAATTGTAAAATAAATGGCTATACCAAGAATCACTGTATATAGATACTTCAATTTTGTTAAAACAAAAGAGTAGAAATTTAAACTCAAGGAAAGGTAAAAATTACCCCCGTGAGATCTCAGATTTAAGAGCAGCAACATAATGAGTTGTTGCCACAGCACTAGGGCTAACACCCATAAGGTGGGACAAGAGTACACAATGCCCTCACCTTCTCCATCTACCCTACTGTTTTCCATTGTACTTCTGGTTTGATTCAGTTGTACCACTGTCAGAAATGGAGTAACTAGCAAGTCAATAGCTCAAGAGCACATTTTATTTTCTTATTACACATGAAGCACTTCTTTAGGGGCCAGACTGGAATGTTTTCCCACCTCTGCCAGTGTTGAGCACATGGGTAGCACAGAGGTCTGATCTTAAATCCTGAATGAAAAAGATATTATTGCTGCTCTTGAAGAGTGTAAAATCTAGTTTGGAAGAAAGAATCCCTATAAAACAATTGGAGAGTAATGAAGAAAAGTTAATTGTCAAACTATTGGTTTTATTTTAATAGCTACATCTTATAAAAAGTTCACTGATATAGTAACATTATTATCAACTAAAATTTGTTATTTTTTCAAGATTTGCCACTTATTAAAAAAAAAAAAAAAGCAAGTGTGCCTTTTTTCAGTACTTGCTTCCTATCCAAATGTCATCAGTAGTGTTTTAACCAAATATATCCTATCAGCTTCAAGTTAATTTGCTGCATTTCTTTGTCTATGTTTTTCACTATATTAAAAAGTGTTTGTTCACTGGGTTGGCAAATTAGTTCTTTGCAGCCTTAAGTCAACTGACCTGACCAAGGTTACTTACCAGCAGGGAGTTATTTTTACAGAAAGAACTGAAGTATTTAGACTGGTAGTTCTGTACTTCTTCATCTCCCTGCTTTTCCAGCTCAAGTGGAGATCTATTTTTGTCTGGGTAGTTTAAGGTGTGATGTTAGTGAAGGGATGAATGACTCTCACAGCGAACAAGAACTCCAGCTTCCCAGTGACAACCTGTGCCTGCCTCTCCTCCAAGATGCTTTCCTACTTATCAAGGGAATGAAGACAAGTGGATGTGGGTCCCGCTGTGCTGCAGCACCTTTGAAAATACCTGTGAAATATAAATCAGCACTTCAATTTCTGAAGCAATTGCAACAACTCTTTAGCCCAGAGGATTAGCAGAGTTTAAGAAGATAAATCTGAAAAATCCTTTCAAGAGTTATTTTACATTGATACCCAGAAGGCAAAACTGAACTGAAACACACACACACACACACACACACACACACACACACACACATACACACACACACCCCCCACAACAAACCCCCAAAAGAAGCTGCTATTCCATTGTAAAATTTAAGATATACCTCTACTTATACAAGTTGTTCTGAAATAATGTTAGCATGCTCCCAAGGTAGCAAATATAGATATAGACTCCCAGCCAGCAAAATCTGCCCTCTGAATTTATAGGTTGCCTTGTTTCCAAGAATAATGATTTAGTGAAGGTGTCAGCTGTCATAGTGTAGTCATCACTCACTCAGCAATGGAAAAGAGTGCCTAGTGCTCATCCAAGCCGAAAGCAGGATGCTTATTGACTAATCAGGATATGAGGCTTCTGATATTCTATTCTAACATTAAAGAGAAAAAAAAAACACTGAAATATGTGTGATAGCTCACTGCTGAGTAAGCATCACCATGCACTGTACAACTTTGCCAATCTTTCCTGAGGTCGTTATAGGATGTGTACTACCTTTGACAATGAAAAGCAGTTAGGTATAGCTGGCCTGTCTCCACTGCTCAAAAGGGTGGCTGCTCTTAGAAAAGAAAATATTCTAATAAAAGGATACCCTTAAAGATTTGCTGCTTATTAAAAAAAAAAAAAAAGCAAGTATGCCTTTTTTCTTTAAAGGCACTGAGATAAATCAGAGTATGGATTTCCACCGTAATTCTTGCATTGTGTATTAAGTAAATGATTCTAGAAGAAATTAGGGCATCTCTAATGTATTCATTTATTCACATATTTTTCTTGTTTATTTTTAAAATAAATTCTTAGTATATAATTAATTTGTGAGTCTGAGTTTGTTTTATCTGAGACAAAGTGGAGAGGAACCCCTCTGTTGATGGGTCCATCAGAAAAAAAATCTCAGGAGAAAGATTTGTGATGACTTTCCCAGAAGATCTACTTTGATAATCAGTGTTGGGGCACGTGTAGGAGTTGCCTGGTTCTGAGAAAGGCTGTCAGTTACATTCCTGGTCCTAGTTTTGTTGTGTGTCCTCAGGAGATGATGTCACCTTGTTACTGATACTTGTCTGGATTTCTGACCAATGTCTGTCAGGTTCCTAGATGAAGTGTTTCCATAGCCTATGCCTTCTGTCTGTGGATGGGTATAAGTCAGTTGTTAGCATCCAAGTGTCACAGAGCTGCTGTGTTCCAAGATAAGAGACTCCAAACGGCAAGGGGCTGGTGCTTGAATTTTTCAGACACTCTCTATGATGCTGAGCAAGAAGGAGGGCACATGTCGTTGTTACTACCCACTCAGGACTGGGTTTTAGGTTCTTCCTCAGTATTCAGTGTCAGTGGGAGGGAGGGGAACTAGCAGCAGCGCATATGAAAGCTTGTTAGAAATGCAAAACCACAGGCCCCACTGTAGGCCTACTGAATCAGAATCTGTACTGTAACAAGATCTCCAGATGACTTACATGCACATTCAGTTTTGCGAAGTGCTTCTCTACTTTATCAAAGGATCGGTCCATTTGGTCTTTCCTTACCCCTACCTTTGCCCTATTACTTTAAATCTTTCCAAATAGTCTTCACTAGCCAATGTAATTATGTAATACATCTTAGACTCTGCCTTTTCTGCTGCAACAGGAAGTCAGGATTGAGGACAGGCAGCACAAAAATGAGACTATTCATGACGTAAGCCTCAGACATTCCAATTTCTTCATATTAAATATCTATTCATAATGATAATTAGTCTAGTTGAAATAACTGGCTAAATACAATACTCACTAAATAATAACAGTAATAATGTTCTTAAGTGAAGTAAAATTAGATACTCTTTTAACCTCTGCATTTCTGTAGTTTGTGCTTCTTTTGGTGTCATAATTACTATTACATCGGGGAAGAATCATACTGATTTAAAATATGATAAAAATAAGTGAATAGATGCTGAAGTCTTAGGAAAGGTTGTTTCAGTGAATGCCCTCAGCTATAATACAAACGTTCCTTCTATTGTTGAAACTGGGTGTCATGGTAATTTTGTATCACGTATGTCTGTGGCACCAAAGGCCTGGGTGCTTCTGGGGAGCATTTCAGTTCTGTTGGCTCAGGGCACATTCAGAATTCTGGGACAATCTCTTCATTTGACCACCCTAGAACAACAACAGTAATAGTGATAACAGCTTAAATCTCTGCAAGCACATTATATTATATGTGCTGAAAGATTTATGAAAAGAAAACAACACAAAGAACTATTCAATAACAGGCAAATAAGCAAATTATAGTATTCTGACACCCCACAATAAAAAAACGTGGTTCCT
Source organism: Cacajao melanocephalus (assembly GCA_963573385.1). NCBI lineage: Eukaryota > Metazoa > Chordata > Mammalia > Primates > Pitheciidae > Cacajao > Cacajao melanocephalus. Next base: position 48,142 of record CAUYLG010012896.1, on the reverse strand, counting down.
GTATGCTAATCATTATTAGTTACCTGGCATATATTATCTCCAGTTCTAGTATCTAGAAGCTATTACTTTTACTTTAGAGTTAAAGAAAGTTAGAGAAATTTTAAAAATGTTCCTAAGATCATGCAAATAATAAATGATGGAGCTTGTATTCAAACTGTAGTCTCTATTCCCAAAAACAGGCTTTTATCTAAGCTCTATAGCTCTTCATCCCTTGATACACAATGAGTAATGGCCTTTTAAGGTAACAGGGGAAGGCAGCTACTTACAGGGAACTCCTACAGTACCCCTCATCCCTGAACTACTGGTCCACTGAAGGCCCTGGCACTGCTGGCTAATAGAAAAATTCTGAATGAAGTCCAAGATCATAGTGATCCCAGGTCTCCAAAGGTCTTGCTTGCATTGCCCGAAGGGAGCTTGTGCTCAGTTGGCAATTTGTTTTTATAGCAACAGTTACTTTTTATCAGTGCTGCTGTTTTTCTATTTCCTTCAAGACTTTTCTCTATCATTGGTCTCTCTCATGCTTATATTCTTCCCCTCTATCAGTCCCCTTCTCTTGTTAACGGGCATATTCAAGTCTCTCCATCCTAAAAAAGCAATCAACCATTAGCAACAAGAAATGTTTCTTGACTCTGATTCTCCTTCCTGTGGTTGGTCCATTCTTATACCCTCTTTTGCCTCTTGACAGTGTGGCTGCCTCACTTACTATCTACAAACCAGTATTTTTCATTTAGTTTTGAATCCATTGCCACCTGGTTTCCTCTTCCTCCACTCACCGAAACTAATTGAACTATTTCCAACAAGTTCCGTGATGCTAATATCCAGCAACCTTCTTGCTGGTGGAAAATGGAACTATAAATGACATTTTATACTGGAGGAAAAGGGAATATACATGACATTTGTGGAACACATCCTGTGAGTCATCTTTCTGCAGTGTTCTTTGTCTACATTTTCTTATCTAACCCTCATAGTCACCCTGTGATATTTTAAATCATCATTATTATTATTATTTAAAACTCAGAAAATAGGTTCAGACCATTCTGTTAAAATAAGGTAGAGACTTGACTCAAACCTAGTTCTGTCTGACTCGAAATTCCACGTTCTTTTATTATACAAGATGTAAACAAACAAACAAACAAAAGTCTAAGCCCGTACCACCATTTGAATGGACTCCTTGTCTTGGCCAAGGGCTTTCCAAAGTTAACTTGAAAAATTTGTTCAGGCCACAATGGGAAGGGGGAGCCAGATATGCCTCATTATTCCCTCCTAGAACAGACTCTTTAAGTCTGATTGGAAATATGCACAGTCTGTTCTCTCAGAGTGTGCTACCTAGAGGCTTCATCTGCGTGATAAAAGCTTGATCTCCATAACCTTTTATCGTAACTCAGACATTCCTTTCTATTGATAATAACTCTTTCAACCAATTAATTGCCAACCAAAAAAGTCTTTGAATCTGCCTATGACCTGGAATCCCCCACTTCAAGTTGTCCTGCCTTTCCAGATTGAACTAATGTAAATCTTACATGTATTGATTGATGTCTCATGTCTCCCTAAAATGTATAAAAGCAAGCTGTACCCCGACCACCTTGGGCACATGTTGTCAAGGCCTCCTAAGCCTGTGTCGTGGATGTGTCCTTAACCTTCACAAAAAAACTTTCTAAATTGCTTAAGACCTGTCTCAGATGCTTTTGGGTTCACGAAGGAAAAAAAGAGAGAGAAGCAGGGAGTAGGGAAGAGAGAGAGAGAGAGAGAGAGAGAGAGAGAATGAATGAGAGAGAGAATGGAAAGAAAAAGAAGAAGGGAGGAAAGATTTGAATCCAGCAAAGTTTCTCTACAACAAGCAAGAGATTCAAATTGACCATTAGATAAATTTCATTGCTATTATTACCTTTTAATTTTATTGTACAGGAATATTTTATTTTAGGATTAAAAGTGGAACATAGAATTGGGAATAAAATGCAATATTAGTAACAAAAGTCACTTATGTTCAAAAAGTAGCATACTTAATGGAAAGGCTTCCGATCCTCTGTTAAATTATGTTTTCTACAGAAATGAAGGCTGCAGCTAGGGTATCTACTTGCTAATACTGCCACCTTGCACAACTTTCTGAGGGATTTGTTAATGCACAAGAAACTAGGATATGGGGCAGATAGTGAATGAACACTAATTTGTGTGTCCTATTTAAGTTTTTTTTGAAATTATTCAAATTTCTCTGGCCTAGAAACCAGGACAGAATCTCAGGACAGATGGCTTGGTAATGAGTTTTTCACTTCTTTTGGCTGCCAAGCAATTTGGAAATTGCACTCAGCCAGGACCCTGTCAATGCAGTTCAGTACTTCAACTTGAAGATGAATCTGACACCAAGAAGTTGTCATCAACAGCTAATGTTTAGCAAGTGAGATACTCAAGTGTCGTGAAAGTGGAAAGAAAAAAAAAATTCTGTTTTGATTATCATAACTCCCTAACAAGTTTGGGGTACAACTGAGTTTCTATGTTGAGTTAGTTCAACTTATATCTGCATTTCAGACTTCATTCTTAGCTTTAAATTAAATAGTATTTAACTGATTATCTACTGGACAATTTTTCTTAGGTATCATGCAGACACCTCAAAGGACACAGGCTCAAAACCAAACTCTTGATCTTTTCCAAGAAAACCCCTGCACTCCACTGCTTCCTGTCTCAATGAATATTAACGTTATCCAATCAGCCAGCGACCCAAGCCTGGAAACCTTCTTGACTATTCCCCTTCCTCGCTGCAGCACATCTAATTATGGACACTTTCTAAACATCTCCTGAATCTGCCCACTTCTTTCCATCCCTATCACAATCATGATCTTTAGACCACCATCAATTTTGACCCACACTTGGTGTAGCTCCCTGACTAAAGGCCATCAGCTTCATGCTTCCCTGCCCAGTCCATTTTGTCTGTGGAGCTAGTGTGGTACATTACATCAGATTGCACCTTGCCCTCCTGAAAACTCCCCCATGCTTTGGCTGGCTGAGTAATGAAGTCTGAACTCCTCAATATGGCTCAGATGGCTTCCTCCCCAGCACCATTTTTGTTTGACCAGTCAGTCATTAAGTCGGCAAGTACTTATTAAGTGCCTGTTATGTGCCAGACCTTGCTTTAGGTCCTAGAGATACAGCAGCGAACAAAATCGTCACTGTCCTGAAGAAGCTTCCATGAAGCAGAAGCAGACAGATGATAAACACAGCAACTGACAATTGCATAAGCTTAGGTGCTGGCAAATACCCAGAAGGGAGATATTTGTATGTGGCGTCTCCTGTAAGTTTTCTTTTTCCTCTCTAAACTAAGTTAGATGCTTTGGATGTGTGCTCTTCTGTAAACACTTGTGTCATCACCCTTTAACACCTCTGTGTTATTTCTTGTTTAATTGCGTACCTTTTATGCTGGATCACTACAGGTTTGGTGAGGGCAATGATTCATTCTAGGATACCCTCATATCCTAATGACTAGCTATTGCCTAGCATACGTCAGAAGCTTAGTACATAATTGTGAAAGGAATTTTACTTATTAAGTATGAATTAACTGGTAGGCTGTTATCTGATTGGGTAAATAAAAATACATATAGTTAAATTGAAAAATTTGGTGAATATTAAAAATTATAGGTCTTCTGAAGTTTACACCTGTTCAGATAACTGCAGACTTATGTGCACTATATTGAACTTTAAAACACGCAAGTTGATCAAACTTATTTACTCCAAATCACCCTGTTCTTACAGATTATGAATTTTATATATTACTGAATTTTTAGTGTTTCTTCTCATTTGCTAAGAAAGCCAGATTAAGAAAGAACTTTGTTTGGAGCATTGCAATGTGGAGAAATATGCCCTGAAATTAAAACACTGCAAGGAAAAAACATAGATGGCTTTTGTGTCATTTTAGTTAAAGAAATAAAAACATGGGCAGAATGGCATTATCATTTCAGGCAATCGTATGCTAATATCTTTTGTTTGTTTAATACATTTACCTTTGTAAGATTTATACCTATTACTCTATTATATCAAATGTTAAGTTCTTGCCAGGATTGATAGAATGGTGATACACGCTTCTAATGGGAAATGGAACAAGCACACTATCTTCCAGCTTCAGGCTCTTCAGAGAAGAACATGTTACACCTGTGCTCACCATAAAGCCAAGCAAATCACAACAAATAATATCACCTTGAATAAAATTTAGATTGGCTTTTATATGCGTTTTAAAAAAACAGTTTGTCCCACCCTCAAAACAAAGTATTTGGTTACATAATTTTGATTTTGAATTTGTCTTGTTTGGATAAAAGAAACTGGGGACACTTTGTTTTTAGGTCCTTTATTATTCCCTTCTTAAGCTCTTACAGATTCTTACACTTTCACTGTGGTTGTTTATGGTGTGTACCAGAGTTTCCGTAAAAATGTTAGCTTTCAAAAAAATCTTAACACACAGAACCTACAAGAACAGCTGTCTTGATTTCTCTTTGTGTGTATGTGTGTGCTTGTGTGTGTGTGTGTGTGTGTGTGTTTTCACGAATTACCATTCCTCACCAAGTCGATTGCTTGAAAATATTCCAAAGCATATTCCTATAGTTTGAAATCAGTTGCTTGGTTTCCAGATGAAAATAGTTGCAAACAGAATGCAGCACAAGTGTTGTGGGAAAACTGAGTTTGGGGTTAAAAAGCCACTAGACCAGGATATTTTTCTCAGTGGCCCTCTTTCTATTTATTCATATTTTCATCCCGCATCATGTCCTTATTTAGAATTTACCTCTTGACACTCTCAGTTTCAAACTGAGAACTTGGTACTGGTTTCTTTAGTATTGCTAGTTTAACCAGTGTATTGTTTTGTAGGAACTCTTGCTTGTGTACAAACTAAAATACAGAAATTCTTACTGCAGATAGAAATCGTTCTACACACTTTGCAACTTCTCAATAATTATAATGCACCCATACTTCTCTGAGTTTTCATATTATGTAGTCCATATCCCATTCTGTAGCTTAAAACATGAGTGAAAAAATGACTGGTCAGAAGCACATGGCCTGGAAAGACGTAATGAATTCTGGGTAATGAATTCCGGGAGCCAGTATGGCAGTCCAGTTTCACAGACTCTGAGATCTCCATTGTTTAAAAAGAGAAAAGACAAAAATTGCCCAAATCTCAGTTACCTATAACACATGGAAAAACTCATACAGCATGCCACTGGCAAAACTCAGAGACAGCTTCCCAAGTGTGGAAACACATAAAGCAAAACATTCTTTCTTTATGGTAACTATTTGAATTTGTCATTCTCAGAGCCTTGCACATTTATTATGAAAACCAAATTCAGTTCCCCTAAGGGGCAAGAAAGAACCACTTCCTATTGCATAAATTTATAGAATTATAATAGCAAATGTTTAAAGCCCTGCAATTTGTTCCTTGGGTAGCATTATATTGTCCTCTTCTGGGTTACGTAATTCTGCCTTGGCCTTTCAAACACAGAAACATTTTACCCTTGACACAATTTGGAATTTGGAACTGCTTGTGAAAACATGAATAACTTCATTTTTTCCATTTGAAAAGTCCCTAAGCACAAACTGATAAATTCTCAGGGAACTTCAGTGCAGAGTTTGCAGGCTAGCATTTCAAATGCCAAGACCTATATTCAAAGTGTTTGAATTGCCAGAAAAAACACAGCTGTTAGTCCCTATCTCAGGCAATCTGTACACCATCTTTTAGGCTGGGGAGATTGTAAATGGGCTGAAGGTTAGAGGCAGATCTTAGAAGAATCAAAATCAGCACTGGAAGGACACCTATCCAAGATAAAAATGTATTACGTTCTAAATATTAGCATGTACTTAGAATATCAGAAGTTTTAAATTATTGCTTATTCTGAAAGTTTCCCTCTCCTCTACCACCAAAAGAAAGGTCACAGGATCCACCAGCCAAAAATTTCCTCCTGACCTTGAGTTCTACTTTTGATAAATATTCTTATGTCTTGTTTTAGCTATTGCTTAAAGGATTATGGTGGCCTAGAAACTGGTCACTGGGGTGACCTTATGGAGTTGTCAATGGAAAGGATCTCATGAGGTCAGAGCAGCTGTAACAGAGACAATCTCTGGCATTTTCATAAACCACATTGAATTCTTGGCATAATCTGAGCTTGGACAGCATGAGTGTCCTGCCTGGCTATCCCTTAGCTATATCAATTCTGCTTTAATTTCTGCCCTAATAATGTGATAGAATAAAGTAGGCTATTTAGTTGGGCTTTAGCTATGACTTGAGATGCAATGAAGTGCATAAATAATAAAGGATCTTGTTTCTGGAAATGTGAGAAGCATCTTTGAATTTTCTCAGTATGTCTGACACCTCCATGGGTTTGTTCAGATTTTGATGGGCTGGCTGCTGCAGAGATAAGATAAGCTCTGGGTTATGTGTAATTTTGTATGCACAGCCCTAGCTACAGCCTTTTCCTACCCGTGGTGCAACCTGCTACTGTGTTAGGATAAGAAACTCTGTCTTAGATTTTCTGGAATCTTCTAAAGAAAACCAATACTTACATTCTTTCATTTTATCAACACTTGCAACATTTGCTGAGTATACCTACCTTATGTCAGCCTTTTACGTGTGTGTATGTGTCTGTGTGTGTGTGTATATACATATATATATGTATACGTATATATATATACACACATATATACATATACACATATGTATACATATATATACACATATATATGTATACATACATATACATACATATACATATATATATACATATATGTATATATATACATATATATATATATGGAGGGAGAGAGAGAAAGAGAAAGAGGGACGGGATCTCACTATGTTGCCCAGGCTGGTCTTGAACTCCTGGGCTCCAGTGATCCTCCTGCCTTGTCCTCTCAAAGTGCTGGGATTACAGGCGTGAGTCACTGTCCCTGGCTCTATGTGTAACGTTTTAATTAATACTCACAATTTCCATCTGGCAGGTGAAAAAATGAATCTGGAGATTTTAAGTAACTTGTCCAAGGCCACACAACTAATAAACATTTTGCCAAGATACAAATTTACGTTCTCTGGAACTCTGTAACTAGGTGCCTGTCTTCACTTTGAGATGCCTTAAGCTAACATGATGGTGGATGCATATTGTAATGGAAGCCATGTGTCTACTGAACCAATGGGAGCAGTAATACAATATGATCCAGTGAGTGCTCTCAAGGACCTATTTGGCACTTTCTCTCTGATGTGGGATTCTGTAAGTACTGGTGATGTAAAAATTTGATTGATAATATACCAAAATGATCTTTCCATTACAGAAAATGTATCTATTTCAATCCCTATTAATATCAAATACCAACGGTCTGTTATTCTACAGTTCTCTGGAGAGTTATACCCGCACCTAAAAATACACATCACCTAATTTAGATTTAATGATCTTCTTCCTAGCTTCTTGATACCAACTATTTTATTAAACATAATGAATGGCTTCTCTTAAGACAATCCTTTTTTCAAGATGCATGTAACACTGAGACTGTCTCTTCTGGCAGTCGCAGCTGTGATTTTAATTGGCTTCATGACACTCTGATCCAAGCCTCAAGTCTTTCTAATGAAAATCATAGAACTATTTAAGTAGAAAAAGATCTCAGAGATCACCTAGTCCCAACGTCTCAAACTGACAACTCCCAGGCCTAAGCTGCCTCAACTGTATGTTGTTTGTTCTCCACAGTAATGACCCAAATTAAGTTCTTATACTTTTTTGAATTGGTTGCCAAAGTTTCTAAGTGGGTATATTTCAAATGAAAAATCTATATGTTGGGCTTCTCTGGAAAATCTGGAATATTAGATTTTGCTGAGTATACCTGCCTTATGTCAGCCTTTTACATAAGGCAGCCCTGAGCCTGTCTTTCTGTGTGGGAGCCACCAGCCATAGTAGCAGGTGCTCCTTATAGGTGCGGCAGAGCTTGCTAGTATGAAGCCACCCTGGCACTCCCCTGTGGGTTGGCAATACTCTGGCCTGTTGACATTGATCATTGTGTTTATATTTTTTTTTTGTAGAATTAAGAAAGAAAAATATTTCTGACTGTCAGAAATGGGGAAAAATATAATTTGAGAAGGTTTCATGTTAAGAAACAAAACAAAACTCAGAAGAGAGTAAGTTTCTTTTTTTTTTTTTCTTTTTTTAAGACAGGTTCTTACTCTGTTGCCCAAACTGGAGTGCAGTGACACTATCTCAGCTCACTGCAACCTCTAACTCCCAGGTTCAAGAGATTCTCATGCCTCAGCCTCCTGAGTAGCTGGGATTAGAGGGGCGTGCCATGATGCCCGGCTAATTTCTGTATGTTTTGGTAGAGATGGAGTTTCACCATGTTGGCCAGACTGGTCTCAAACTCCTGAGCTCAAGTGATCCACTCGCCTTGGTCTCTCAAAGTGCTGGGATTACAAGCGTGAGCCACCATGCCTGGCCATTTGGAGATATGAATACAGACATCCAAGAGTTTAAATGGCTTAGGGTTTATAATTTTAGACCATAATTAGAATGAAGTTTTCTGCAACTTTTTTGTATAGTGCTTGGCATGTAGGAGGTAATGAGTCCTTGTTGAATGAGTTCATGGGCTGAAGTTAGGAAAAAAATGATCTTAATATTGTGAAATGTTTTAAGAAGACAAATTAAGACATGGTATTAAAGAAACTTATGTAAATTCAAAATAGGCACAAATATTGTAGAGTGCAAGCATTGTTCTATTTGGGCTTCAGAGTCAGCTAAATCTTTCGTCTTAGAAGATACTTAACCAAGAAGGCCTTTCACTATCTCCCATGTCTGTCAGGTGTGTATTTTCTTTTTTTTTTTTTTTTTTGAGACAGTCTTGTTCTGTCGCTCAGGCTGGACTGCAACCTCCACCTCCTGGTTCAAACGTTTCTCCTGCCTCAGCCTCCCAAGTAGCTGGGACTACAGGCGCACACCACTATGCCCAGCTAATTTTTGTATTATTAGTACAGATAGGGTTCACCATGTTGACCAAGATGGTCTCGATCTCTTGACCTTGTGATCTGCCTGCCTCAACCTCCCACAATGCTGGGATTACAAGTGTGAGCCACTGCGCCCAGCCATTAGGTGTGTATTTTATCCAAACTACTGTAGAGATGTGCTAGAATATATCTCAATTAAAATATTAAGCTAGGAAACACAGTTATGACAAACGTCTATCTTTCCATCTATCTTTCTTTCCCTCTCTCTCTCTCTCTCTCTCTCTCTCACACACACACACACACACACACACTCAGAAAAATAGTTGGCCTGCAAAATCTGATTTTAATTATTCATTTTTTCAAGGTCACATCTTTTTTGTCTTCTTCCATTACTAGATTGTAAGACATAAATATTTGTTAGATTAAAATAAATGTTTCCTTCCTACCCATAAACACTAACAGAGAAGGATAAATTGAAAAATGAAGATGTAGGGCTGGCTCATTCGTTCTGCCCCGGATCCCTCTTGCAATATGTGTTTACATTTGACCAAAAGAGAAGCCTATTGTTGCACACAACTTTTTTTCAATCCAAATTAATTATGGAGGCTAGTTATTTAAGATGTTACAATCTTGAGAGGATATGGATCCATTGCTTACCTTGTGAAATCACTCAAACGGTCAATCCAGACACTTTTCCAAGTCCTCCAGACACAGTTATTCTACAACAATAAGGGAGCAAGGGGAACTTCTACACATGCAGAGTTTCTAGAACTTAGTGTAAGTTCTCATTATTTTACATTATCCTCCAAATATTTTGTTGGCTTCCATGATGATGACGATGATGATTATCATTTTAGAGATAGAGTATCCTTCTGTTACCCCAACTGGAGTGCAGTGGTACAATCACTGCTCACTGCAGCCTCCAGCTCCTGGGTTCAGGTGATCCTCCCACCTCAGCTCCCTAAGTAGCTAGGGCTGTGGGTGCATGCCATCAACCTGGGGGGTTTGTACATTTTTTGGTAGAGATGAGGTCTTGTTATGTTGCTCAGGCTGGTCTCAAACTTCTGACCTGAAGCTATCATTTTGCCTTGGCTTCCAATTACAGGCATGAGCCACCACACCCAGCCCTGACTTCTGTGACTACTGTATCATTCAGAGGAAAAGATTCCACAATAACAGTTGTGCTTAAAAATCATTCACAATAGGGCCAGGTGTGGTGGCTCATGTCTGTAATCTCAGCACTTTGGGAGGCCAAGAGAGGAGGATTTCTTGAGCCTAGGAGTTCAAAACCAGCCTGGGTAACCTAATCAGACCTTGTCTCTGTAAAAACAAAAATTATTCACAATCTTTCTTCATCACCAGGAAGTTGTTTTTCCTGTTCATCCTAGGTATTGCATTAGTACATTTACAACGATTTCCTCTGTCTAGTCAGGTTAAATAGAAAACTACTGATCACCATCCTCAGTAGCAAATAATTTCAAAAAATACTTTCACCTCAATCTTTTTCCCCCATTGTTTAATAATCTTGGATTTTTAAGAGGTGTTTCAGAAATGAGAGCTGTGTGAATTCATAGTGGTGAAGGATCCCAGTGGTGAATTATCTCTGGCATATTTGGAATTCCTAAACCCCGTTGTGTTCTCCTGAGCAAATGCCACAGATTTGGTCCACTCCTGCTTCCCTGCCAAGGAAAGGGCCAAAGGTACAGAGAGATGCTTGGAAACCCAGAGGGGGTGAGTCTGTGCATGCATGGGCTCTTAAGGCAGCACATACTGGTAAGAGCTCAGGGCTGGCTCATCTGCTCCGCCCTGCATGTATCTTTCACCAAGTGTTTACATTTGATGAAATTACTTAACTTCTCTAAGCCTCTCTTTTCTCATCTGTACGATGGGAATAATGATACTAGTAGCCCCTACTGTTTGAGGTCAGTTCCCTGGGAAATAGACTCTGAGGTGGGGATTTGCATGCAGGGAGTTTGGTGTGGATGCCCTGGTATCCACATCTGTGGGAATAAAGGAAGCAGGATTCGGTAGAGCGGGGAATTGAACTGAATGCCGTGCCTACAAAAGCCTCAGCTGATCCCACCTGGTGTCTGGGAGCTAGGAGAGCCCTTTAAAGTTGCCCACCTGAGGCAAGTGGGCTGGGCCTTTAAATCCTGAAATCAGTCAATGAGGGAAGAAAGCACAACCCTGAGTGACAGCTGAGCGCCATTACTGGGGGGTAACGCAGCCGGCAACACTGCTGGGAGCCAGGGAATGAGAGGCCCAGTTTTTCCGAGGAGATCTGGACAGGACACCATGCACCCACTGTGCCTGCCTGTGAGGATTACGTGAAGTGAGTCATGAACACCACTTTCTACAGTGCCTGGCACACAATTCACTGTAAATATTACTAATAGATACTTACTGAGCATTCACTATTTGAAATGCTAGAAAAGGCACTGGAGATACTTAGGAAAGTACAAAAATCAATCAGGAAGGCACTCTTCCTGAAAAGATCACAGTTGAATGGGAAGACGCAAACTAGAGGCTGTGGTCAGTCTGACCCTCCTGGTCATTGCACATGCTCTTTGTAATACTCCGTAATTACAAAATGGATACCAGATATGTTTTGTGGCTTTCAAAGTGATTTTTTAAAGTGTATCCCTGCTCTTCACCATCTTGAGGTTTCATTGGAGAGTCAAGAAATATGTGCATGAGAGAACTTAATAATAGCACAACATATGGTTAAATATAAACGTGTGTGACAAGGACCCTAACTAGTGACAGGGACATAGTCTGAGAGAGAAGGTGGGTGCTGGAGTAGTCAGGAGGGCTTCGTGGAGGAAGGGATTTGATCTGGATTTTGTCAGACAAATGGACTTTGGATAGGTGGAGGGAAATGTGGGAACTCCAGACCCAAGAAGGTCATGAGGCAGGGGTTTGCCCATGCCTATGGGTGGTGAGGGAGGCAGTGGGATAGCAGTGGAGATTTTACATTGACACTGGCCACTTAATGCACCTCTGCGAATTGGAGGAATCAGATTACTTCTGTGACAGATTGGGGCATTTACGCCTGAGCCTACTAGCACTCCTTAGAATTTTCAGTGATAAGGATGAAATGTTGTAACAAGGAGATTGATCTAGGGTATTGAAAATGAGCTACAAAGGAAAACTAGCATTTATAGAGCGCCTCCTGGGTAATCTTCTTAATGTTTTCTGCTAGTATTACCATGTAAGCCAGGTGACAGATACTGAAGCTGAGACTGGAGACTGAAATTGGACACCCAGATATCAGTGCTCTGTGAGGCAGTTTTAGCAAAAAGATGATTTATACAGAGGAGAAAGCATAGACTTCGGACCCAGACTGATAAGGCTCAAATCGCGGTTCCACTAACATGACATGTGACCTTGCATAAGCTCCATAACCTCCCTATGCCTTTATGTTTCTATCTGCAAAACAAAAACAGTAATTCCCATCTTACAGTCTTGTAAGGACAAAATGATAATTTAATATAATATGTACTGAAGTTCCTTACTAGACTTATAGACATTTAATAAATATTGTTATCAATCTTATTATTATGCCCATGTCAAGAGCTTCTTCTATCTTCTTTTTAAACTTGTATTTTGGGTTTGTCTCTGGGAATTCACAGTGTTTAAAACAAAATATAGTATTTAAATTCCACTCTTAAGGTCTAATTACAGAGCTTTACAATGATTTCTCTTAAGCGTCGGAAAGAACAAGGTTGACGCTAACTCATACCTTTTGTTGGTAGACAGAAGTGCCTTAATGAGAGGTCACTGGTAGGAGGTGCCAATTTCAAGTTCAAACAAATTATGCCACCTTTTATTCTTTCAGATCTTGAAGTATTTTCTAGAACAGCCTATTCAGCTGTCGACATCTCTGATGGAAAGCCCCACTAGATGTTTTTGCCCAGACTTTTCCTTCTTTTTCACCCCATCTCATGCCCTGGAGAGGAGTAGAGTCTAATGATCAGAATACCTGCAGTTTAGGAACTATGTCTATTGAAATTAGCAAAGATTAAATAAAATTATACACTCTGGCCCTCAGTTGCCAGTAGTCTCATTTCAGATGCTCACACTAGTGGCCTCTGTTTTGGACCAGAACAGATACAGAAAATTTTGGCCATTACTCAAAACTGTTTTTGTATAGCACTGTTCTAGAGTCAAATGGAATGGAGTTGAGTTATATCTTTTTTTGTTTTTTTTGAGACTGAGTCTCACTGTATTGCCCAGGCTAGAGTGCAGTGGTGCCATCTTGGCTCACTGCAATCTCCACCTCCTGGGTTCAAGTGATTCTCCTGCCTCAGCCTCCTGAGTAGCTGGGATTACAGGCATGCACCACCACACCTGGCTCATTTTGTATTTTTAATAGAAATAGAGTTTTACCATATTGGCCAGGCTGGTCTCGAATTCCTGACCTCAAACGATACACCTACCTCTGCCTCCCAAAGTGCTGGGATTACAGGCATGAACCACTGTGCGTGGGCTGAAGTTGAGTTAGAGCTTTACCACTCACTGTCTAACTTTGAGAAAGCAATTTAGTCTTTCTGTGCCTTTGTTTTATTATCTATAAAATGAGGGTATATGTATCAACTTACTAGGGTAATTTATGATAATTAGATGAGTTAATATACGACATATTTAGATTAATCCCTGGCATATAGTATTTTCTCAATAACTGTTAACAATTACTATTCGTTAAAGTTTTAATAAAACAATACCTACTTCAAAAAGAAAACAGACTAGATAGACAAAGGGAGGGAGACTGAGAGTGCCCATTGACTATGCTTCCAAAGTTGGTGTATGTGTTGTCCTGGAACTCAACATACAATATTGTAATATTCTTTGTCTGTGTCTGTTTTCTTTTTTTTTCTTTTCTTTCTTTTTTTTTTTTGAGACAGAGTCTTGCCCTGTTGCCCAGGGTGGTGTGCAGTGGCACAATTTTAGCTCACTGCAACTTCCACCTCACAGGTTCAAGCAATCCTCCCACCTCGGCCTCCCCAGTAGCTAGGAATACAGGCACGCATCACCACACCTGACTAATTTTTGTATTTTTTGATAGAGACTAAGTTTGACTATGTTGGCCAGGCTGGTCTCAAACTCCTGACCTCAAGTGATCTGCCTGCCTTGGACTCCCAAAGTGCGGGGATGATAGACATAAGCCACCACGCCTGGCCTGTGTCTGATTTCTTTACAAGACTTCACACTTTGGGAATTCAGGGACTGGCGCCTTATCCCTTGCCACACTCCTGGCACCTACATGGCTCTTTGAGTACAGTTAACACTCAAGAAGTAGTTTTTCTCTCACCATGATTGAACTAGCTCAAGTGCTTAAGAACCAATAGTTTTCTTATTTACTTATATTTTAGAGGGAATAGGAGGATTGGGGTTTTGCTAATTTTACTATATTTTTAAGCCAGATAGAGACATAGACTTACAATTAGGTTTAAGGATAATGGGGAAATTTATTTAAAATCAGGAATGGATGGGAAGAGCCGAAATAGATAATCACTTCACATGTTGGGAAGGAGGGAGGAGGGAAAGTGAGGAAAGAAGAAAAAAAAACCAAATTGATAAATCCTGTGGGAGAAAGCTAAAGACAAATGTTCTCTACTTCAACATTTTACCATGGGGAAGTCCTGAAGCCCTGGATGTAATTATTTTGGCTGGAACTCCCGGACTAGGGTAAACAGAAATCTGAGTGTGTCAACAAATTATTTAATTAAACAGAGTACATGGCAGTGTGAAAGCAAAATTATAATGTGCAATAGGATAATGTGATTGAAAGCTTCAGCTCTGATGGAATGGAGAGAGTAAGACATGAAAGAAAAATGATACGGTCCTGGGGACCATACCATGGACTTGGGTAGCCAATGTGAAAAATAAAACAAGAAGTAAGATAAAGAAAATGGTATTGTATTATTCAAGAATACCTGTGTATTTAGATCAACCCCTTGGGTTTAAAATACATTTAAAAGCAATTGAGATTAGGCCATCATTTTATATGAACCAAGGGTCAGAAGGAGGCCTGAAAGTGGCATTAAAAGGGTGTCAGGATTTGTGCCATCAGCATAAACGTGGCAGTTACAATTAGAAGCAGAAGTGAAATGGCTAAGATGTATAAAAGCAAGAAATGAACAGATGGCCAAGGCATTCAGCTTGCTAGGGTGCTAAAACCGGATATATTTTATATTTCATTCCAAGTTAACAAATATTAGGACATTAAAATGCATGAATGTGGTGTGTTTTCCATCTTGCTATGTTTTTATTACCAAGTTAGAAAAAAAGTAGGCTGCATGGAATGTATGCAAATGCATCAGTCTAGGCAAATGCAGAGTCATGGAGATCAGGAAGGTCAGCTGGATTTTAATATCCTTAAGAGCTGCCTGGTCAATTATATCCTAAGCTTCCTGTGTCCAGACCGTCCTAAGTGGCCTCCCAGTTCCAGAAGGACTACAAAGAAGGTTAGATTGCTGAATGACACTTTTTTAAAAGGTGGTAGTAGCTCCCAATGATCTTTATACGTGGAAGATGTTTTTGTTGAACCTTAGTATGTCATTCACCCTAAGCAATCATTAATACAAGGTAAGGTCACTGTGATCAGTGGAATATTTATAATACCAGACTGTCATTACAAGACCCATTTTTTACAGATTTTTCTGTGGAGCCTGGAGCTTTCACTGTAGACTGAGGCCACAGTTAAGCACAAAATTTTCATTGGTTTGCAAACTTACTGATTAAGGAATAGGAGTATATTTAGAGTCACTGCTCTCTCCTGAACTTCTTTGTTTGATCTCAGCCTATGTCTAGGGTTTTGAAACCAGATTGTGATGCTGAGTCCCTTACGGAAAATTTGTCAAGTTCCTTTTCTCATGATTGTCAGTTTCTAGGCTATCAGATTCTCTTCTCTGTCTTCAGAATACATAGCCATGCATCTCTGAAAATGAAGAGCAATTTTTCCCTCTCTACTTTTCATTTTTACCTTGACTAAAATTGCACTATATTCATTCATCCAGTCAGTCACTTAATCTATATTTATTGAGTGCTGATTATGTGGTAGGTTCTGAGCCAGGAACTAGGGAATGGTTTCTGCACTTATGTTTAAAAAGAGATTGACTTTCTCACAGCCTGTGTTTATTAACTTTGACTCCCTTTGACACAATCTAAATGCAGTGGAGAAAAACATTCAAACCTAATATCTATGGAGGTTGAAGCTGTACATATAAAGAAATACCAAAGAAAATGTGTGCCCTTCCTCTATTTCTATCTTCTGCCCTGCTCCAAGTTATGTTCTGGAAAATACTATTAGGTTGGTGCAAAAGTAATTGCACCAACTAAATATGCACACAAAAAAGTGTCTGTGAACAACAACAATTTGCTCTCAAGCTGCAGGGGTCATTGAGAAAAGAGCATTTAGCTTCCTCTAACCATATTTACATCTTGAAGGAATACAATTTTTGATCAAAGAGAAGGAAACAAAATTGCATGTATATTGTACAATTACATTATTTCACATGAACATATAGAAAGATGTATGTATATGTGGATGTGAGGGTCATCTGGCTGAGACATCTGTCACCCTATTGACGGCCAGGGTTGATTTGGCTGATCTGGCCAGCTAGGTGGGTGTTCCCTTTCTCACAGCTCCATGTGTGTCTCTCCTGAGGCTGCTTGGTCAAAGAGGATGACTCTCCCTGATAGAGGAGGATTATTCTTCAGTCAAGCATATGTAAATCTTTGTGCTCTCCTGCTAGGACCTCCCAAAAAGATATGTGTATGTAAATTAATATGTATATATTTTATTATGTATGTATAATTTAGCTGTGTGCAAACACAACACAAAATAACATATGCTTTTTTTTTGATACAAGGGTCTCACTCTGTTGCCCAGGCTGGAGTGCAGTGGGGCAATAACATCTTACAGCAGCCTCGACCTCTCAGGCTCAAGCAATCCTCATGCCTTAGCCTCCCAAGTAGCTGAGACCATGGGTGTGCACCACCATGCCTGGCTAATCTTTAAAGTGTTTGGAAAGATAGGGTCTCACTGTGTTGCTCAAGCTGGTCTGAAACTCCTAGACTCAAGCAATCCTCTCACCTTAACCTCCCAAAGTGCTGGGATTACAGGTGTGAGCCACCACACCTGGCCAACACATACATTTTTAAATATTGTTAAGGCAACCCTTATGGTAGCCATGGACTTGAGGAAATGCTGTGTATGTGTGTGTTTGTATAAGGATAGAGGCTAGGGCAGGGTAGAGAGACTATGAGAAGGGATGCAGAGCACAGCAGCACAGAATTCCTTAGTGTCTTCTATCATAATTATTGAAGGGCTATGAATGATAAAAGAATCATATCCAGTAGTGATGGTGGCAGAAGGGAGAGGATGGAAAGAGATGATGATTTGAATATGGATCAGAGAAAGATGGTACCTTGAGGCTGCGTGTGGTGTCTCATGCCGGTAATCCCAGCACTTTGGGAGGCCGAAGCAGGCAGATCACGAGGTCAAGAGATCAAGACCATCCTGGCCAACATGGTGAAACCTCGTCTCTACTAAAAAATACAAAAATTAGCTGGGCTTGGTGGCATGCAGCTGTAGTCCCAGCTACTTGGGAGGCTGAGGCAGGAGCATTGCTTGAACCTGGGAGGCGGAGGTTGCAGCCGAGCTCGTGCCACTGCACTCCAGCCTGGTGCCTGGTGACAGAGCAAGACTCTGTCTCAAAAAAAAAAAAAAAAAAAAGATGGTAGCTTGAAGATATTAATAACATATCCTGCTGCTAATTTAATATATAATATAGTGATATATATGTACACATGCACAAATAATATATATAATGCATAAATTGTATACCATAGTAAATAGAAATGTCCTCCATATTTCCAAAGTTTAGAAACTAGTGATAAGTTTTCTTTATATGGTAGCAGAGTCAAGCCAGCTTTATTTATAAACTTAAACTCTGTGTCAAAGGTAATTTAAAAAGCTATCTATATAAAATTTGGTATAAAGAATGAGTATATTTTAAAACTGATGAAATATGATATCATATGGATATCATATTTCATCAGTTTTAAAATATACTCATCCATACCCTGCTGTTGATTACATGATTTTTTAAAAGCCAATAATTATTTCAATATTCATCTAAAATATTCTGATTGAATGAAGAGATAAACAAATCTGCTATTATAAGATGAAAGGAATATGTATACGTAAAATCATCAAAGAATGTACTTTAGAGAATTACACAAATGCTTGAGGAAAAATTATGTAAATATTATTTTTTAGAAACATGAATATAAAAAAGTTCCAAAAGTGGCATACTATTATATCATAAATATGTATTATTCTAAAAGTAATGCTGAAGGCATTAAGCATTTCTCTTTAGGATAAACACTATTTAATGAAAATAGAAAACATTTTCAAAGTAGCTTGATTGCTAAGTGTTTATATCAGCTACAACTGTTTCAGCAAAAAATAAACATAGATATTTAGGTAGAGAAAGTAACTGAAGTATACTTTTTTTTCAGAATACATGGCCTAAGGATTCAATATTTTAAATATGGAAATAATTTTAAAGGCTTAAAAATAAGACCTATGTAGTTGAACAATAGACTTGTTTTCTAAAACATTTAATAAATATAAATCCCTATCATCAGCTCTGCAGTTATTCTTATTCTTGTAATTGTGTCTTCCTGGTGTTAGAAAACACAGAACCAAGACCCCGTAGGGTCATGAAAGAGACACTGGACTCCAGGGAATTGCACACCTACTAATGCTAGGAACTTAAGATAAATGTTTGTAAAAGATAAATAGCCAATATTGAGTGCTTACTATGTGCCATGTGAAACCTGGTTTTCCTTCATTTAAAAAATTTAATCTTTCCAAAACACTATGATAAGTAACATTTATTATCCCCACATTACAGATGAAGAAACCAAGACTTAGAGTGATTTATGTTAACTTGCCCAAGGTGAAACAACTAGAAAATGGGAAAGCAGGACTGGAACTTAGGAAGCGATGTCTTTAACCACTGCCCTGTACAGCCACCCGTATTAAACCCAACTATAACTCTATATGATTAATTTTATCTCAGGAAGTCAGAGAACTGTAAAATAACCTGCCCAAGGTTTTGTTTTGCAGATTAAGTGTCAGAGCAGGATTTAAACCTGAGTCTGACTTCAAAGCCATCTTCCACTGTGCTTTGCTGCCTTCATCTGAGATATTGCCAAGTACCTGTGCCACATACTGGCACCTGTAGTTTATTAGACTGCTGGCATCTTGTCAAGGATCCTCACAGGGTGCTAATGTAGTGGTAGGGACCAGACAAGGACTTCTGCCAAAAAATGCATGCAGGCCTGTCCAGCTGCAAGTCTGAATCAGTTAACTTTGTGCCACAGTGACCCCCGTTGGGGTCTACATCCTATACAATACAGAGCTGACCACCATATTTCAAAATGAGTTAAAATGTGTAAATAATCATAAACATGAGTGATGGAGTAAAAGGTAAAGTCAAACTATATATATATAAATAATAAGATGGACATAATAGAAATATTGAAGGTCTTACAAATTAAAGGAACATTAAGAAATGCATGTGAATACGTATGATCTATTATGCAACTAGAACTTTGACTATTGTTTAGGATCAGATTTTAAAATCAATGTAGCTTTATATGCATAGTTATCACAATACTATCCATAGTCATGTGTAGTAATTAAAATTAACATTATTCCTCAGAAAAAATATACAATGGTATGTGCTCTGTTATTGAAAAGGTATTCTTCTGCTTCAATGCAGATCTGCTGGAGAATTTCTTCACAGTGACCCTTGGGGATCTGGACTCTTAAAATGTATGTGCATGTTTCACAATTGCTTGAATTGAGTATGCTGACAATGGAAAAAAAACTTTGTAATTATCAGAAATAAACCCCTCCAAATGGATTATTTTTAGTGAGTACAGAGGCCTTTTGAACTTTGCCAAAACAGGTGCTTCATGCAGAGAAGGCTGCTGAGACCAAATGCTAGGATTATTAAGCAATAATTAGAGAAATTCTAGGTAGAAAGAGTGATATGAAAGGACAGACTTTGATGAGACAGATGACCTTTCAGTGTTGCTAAGGTGTTCTCATGGTGGATTTCCCCACTCAACTCAACAGCCAGAAAATAAAGCAATAAATTAGAACATGCTCAACTACTAGGAAGTCATTTCTCCTTCTAAAAGGAGTCATAATAGGAAGCAGAAGTCAGACGGTGGAGTTGATAGTGTTCTGCTCCCTCAGGGCCCATTTCTCAATGGTGAGAGCTCCCAAGAGCTTCATGGCTGATAAACTGCTCACCCTGGAGTCCTGCCCCAGCTGGTGGACATTAAGTGACCGGACACAGAGCAGACCTGTCCCGCTGCATCAGCCAAGCTCACCCTTCATTCCCAGACAGGAAGGGACTCCAGGGCTGTGAATGTAGGTCTGATATGTCTCGGGGACTTCTGGCACACACTTCTCTTTTCCCTCCATCTGCTGATTCCTTTAAACCTGAAGAGATAGAAAATATCTCTGAAGATGTAGATGCCTAGCACCAACTTATTTTGTGCCAGGAAATACTGTAATTCAAGAAAAGTTCTTTTTCTTCACTAAGGAGTGGATGTGACTTCGATTATTTTAGGGCTGTCTTTATTCTGACAAAAACAATTCTGATAAAATACTTGCCACAGTATGTGGCCAAAAATAAACCAAATAAATATGTAAATAAAATAAATAAAGCCTGTTTAATGGGTACATTAAACCCAATATTCTCATCATGTACCAACTTACCATTCTCTGTAAGTTACTGTACTATTAAAGTCACCACCAAGTAAACTAAGAATACAGCTATAGCTGAAGTCTGGATCTTAGATGAAGTGTTTTGCTTTTTCCTTATTCCCATAACTTCATTATTCTGTCCTTTAAGAAAATCTAATTTGATTAGCTCTGTTGAGTTGCCTGTTTAAGAAAGTTTATCATGCTAAAACATGATGTGAAATGTTCTATAAATGATTTAGTTAAACCTGTAAAGATTCTTTAAATAATAGAAGAAAAGGCTGGTGAACTTCAAGTGAGATTCTTGAAGAATTAATTCACTATTAAAGCTACTACTCTATTCATTATCCACATGTGGTTATCAGGCAAACCTTCCTTTCAGGGTTCACTTTCAAAGAGTCGCCATGTAATCTTGCTCAGTGTGGACAGAAATAAGATCTCTGTTTGCTAGAGGCAAATGCATTACAACCAAAGCCCCAAGAAGAAATGGCATGGAACAGTGTGTTTTCAGGAAAAACAAAACTGAAACAACAACAAAAAATGCCCTGTTTCTGATGAGGCTGATTCTTTGATCCATTGGAAGGGGCTCCTCAGGTCAACAGGGGTGGAGTTGATTGGGTTTGGAAAAGCCGGAAGGTCAGCTCTGGAGAGGAACAACTTGGGGTTCTGAGCTGGAAACTAGGAAACTTTGTTTCAATCCTGAATTTCCCAGTAACTTCTTGTGTCACCTTAGCTTGTTATTGCACCCCTCGGGGTTACAGTTTCCTTGCTTAATAAATAAAGAGGGAGAGGGTTTATAAGCAGACCTCCATGGAAGTTGCCAGCTTAAAATCTCATGGCCTCAGATTGCACTTGAAATACCATGAAAGCTATGTCAGAAATATTGTTTAATATTAATTGGAAATTTACCTTTCACATCCTCATGTAAGTATATTTGGGATGATGCCGTGTATATATATGTGTGTTTCTTTTTTCTCTGCTTATTTTGAAATAATCATGAATTAGAGTGTCAATTCATTTTTAGTTCTAAGAAGGAACACAGATGTAGGATAATTTGGGCAAGTTCTGTATTTAAGGCAGGAAGTCACTTTCACTAAATTCCTACTTAAAAATCTTAAATGGAATATTGTATTTCCACAGAACTAATAGTCATGCTGGATTTTACAGAATATTCCTAAACTTTATCCAAAAAGAGGTCTCATTTGAAATCAGTGAGAGTCTTTCTTAAAGTTATTTTTCTACTTTTTAATTTTAAATCAAGCAATTGGGGTAATCTAATTAACTTACTAATTTTCACCTTTTCTGAGTGCCTACTAGGTGCCAATCACTGAGTTGGCAACTGTAAAGATTAGAGAAATAAATGACAGCTCCTGACCTCTGGGAACTTGCTATGGACAAGTATAGGATTATACTTCCAGGCTTCCAGGCTTCAGCCATTCTAAGAACTAATTATATCCAACATGGCGAAACCCTGTCTCTACTAAAAACACAAAAATAATTAGCCAGGCGTGTTGGTGCATATCTGTAATCCTAGCTACTTGGGAGGCTGAGGCCTAAGAATTGCTTGAACTCAGGAGGTAGAGGTTACAGTGAGTAACTCCAGCCTGGGAGCCACAGAGCAAGATTCTTTCTCAAAAAATAAAAAAAGATTAATAATGATAATAAATGAAGTATACAGATGATCACAACTTAAGATGGTTGGACTTATGATTTTTGGACTTTACCATGGTACCTATACAACCATGTTGTTTTTCACTTTCAGTAAAGTATTCAATAAATTACATGAGCTATTCAACACTTTATTATAAACTAGGCTTTGGGTTAAATGATTTGCCCAACTGCAGGCTAATTTTAAGTGTTCTGAGCACATTTAAAGATAGGGTAGGCTAAGCTATGATGTTCTGTAGCTTTGATGTAGTAACTGCATTTTCGACTTATGGTATTTTCAACCTACGATGGGTTTATGGGATGTGGCCCCATAGTAGTGAAGGAGCATCTGTATACCATTTTTGTAGGGAAACGCTTTATCACTAGAAAGAAAGTTTGTGTGGTGCAGCAGGGAGCCTGCAGTCATCTTTTGTTTGGCAATGCTAGGGTCGATATAGTGCAAACCATGTCAATTTTGCAACATATCCTGCCCTAATCCCTAGGCATCATTCATGCCAGCATTGCTTTTGAAGGGTGTATCACAAAGCAGCTGGAGGGAATACTCATATAGGTGTGGGAGCCATGCTCTTACCTCCACTGTGACTACTCCAAGTCTTCCTTTCATGCATGCAAAGACTAGGGTGTGAGACATATCTAAATGCAGAGGGTCTGGGACACTGTGATACTGGATAGGAGTCATTTATTGTGCCCTTGGGGTGGGGATAAAGAATCCTAATCTAGAATTTCCTCACTCTCCTATTTTTCACACCTAACTGCATCCAGAAATTGATTAGCTACAACCTGCAACCTTCAGCTAGTGAAGAATGGCTTTAATTTGCACAGTCAAGTGCAATAGATTATGGCCACACTTAGTTGTAGTAAGGGGCTTGTTTCACTGTTTTTTGGTGGCAAGAATTGACTTCAGGAAACAACTTGGAGGGAAAAGGAGACAGGTTAGCAAGTAGAGAGTTTCCCAACCTTTAAAATTGTGTGGTCATGGAATTGGTCACCCATCAGGTATTCATCAGCTCAGACAAACCAGGAATGTGTTACTACATGTTGGGGATGTGGGAAATTACACAGCCACTGAAACTTTGAGCTGTCATGCATCTGTAATTCTGTGAACCAACTGTTTTACTTTTTAGAAGGTTTTTACTGAAGGAGAATTCAAGGCAGATTCGTGTAGTACAGATTTCCCTAAATTCTGTCCTACACGATATGGGTCTTTAGAGATTTAAGTTATAACCGAAATAATGGTGTTCTATAAAAAAAAACAGCTTTAGAAAATGTGAGACCTTAGACACTAGAATCCTCCCTTGGGGATTCATAATGTACATTACCAGGGCATTTTGAAAAAGTGAAGAAATTGATTTAAACTTTGTTTAACCCAGTATTTCTCAAACATATTTATTTCAAATGTAGTATGTTTTTTTTTTTTCTTCTTTTTTTTTGAGACAGAGCTCTGGCTCCGTCACCTAGGCTGGAATGCAGTGGCGTGATCTTGTCTCATTGCAATCTCTGCCTACCAGGCTCAAGCCATCCTCCCACCTAAGCTTCTTGAGAGCTAGGACTACAGGCACATGCTGCTACACCTGACTAATTTTTTTTTTTTTTTTTTTTTTTTTTTTAGACAGGGTTTCAACCATGTTGCCCAGGCTGGTCTCTAACTCCTGGGCTCAAGTGATTCACCTGCCTGGGCCTCCCAAAGTGCTAGGATTACAGGTGTAAGCCACCATGCCCAGCCTCAAATGCAATAGCTTTTATTTTTTTATAAAGCCAGTGTTCCAAAGTCCACCACTTGACAAATGTCCTGTGGTAAAATGAATATGACGAACTTGAGTGACAAGTCTGAGCTTGAACAAAATTCTTACTGTTTCAAGTTTCAATGTCTTCATCAGAAAAAGGAGAATTATTTACTAATGCAGGGTCTTATGAGCATTAACATACGTCTTTGAAAGTGCCTAACAGGCCAGGCGCAGTAGCTCATGCCTGTAATCCCAGCACTTTCAGAGGCTGAGGTGGGAGAATTCCTTGAGGCCAGGAGTTCAAGACCAGCCCTGGCAAAATAGTGAAACCCCACCTATCTCTACAAAAAAAAAAAAAAAAGAAGAAGCAAATAAAAAAAATTAGCCAGGTGTGGTGGTGTGTCCTTGTAATTCCAGCCTTCTGAGCTCAAGCAATCCTTAGGAGGCTGAGGTGGGAGGACTGCTTGAGCTCAGAAGGTCAAGGCTGCAGTGAGCTAGGATCGCACCACTGCTTCCCAGCCTGGGTGACAGAGGGAGACCCTGTGAAAGAAAGAGAGAAAGAAAGAAAGAGAGAGAGAGAAGGAGAAAGACAGAGAGAGAGAGAGAAAGAAAGAGAAAGAGAGAAAGAAAAGGAGAGAGAGAAAGAGAGAAAGAAAGAGACAGAAAGAAAGAAGGAAGGAAGGAAAGAAAAGAAAAGAAAGAAAGAGAAAGAAAAGGCAGGCAGGGGGAAGTGGCTCATGCCTGTAATCCCGGCACTTTGGGAGGCCAAGGTGGGTGGATCACGAGGTCAGGAGTTTGAGACTAGCCTGGCCAACATAGTGAAAACCCGTCTCTATTAAAATATAAAAATTAGCTGGGCATGGTGGCTGGCGCCTGTAATCCCAGCTACTTTGGAGGCTGAGGCAGGAGAGTAGTTTGAATCTGGGATTCAGGAGGTTGCGGTGAACCGAGATTGCACCATTGCACTCCAGCCTGGGTGACAGGGTGAGGCACTGTCTCAAAAAAAAAAAAGTTCCTAGGTAATGCTGGGTCAACAGCAAGTGCTGAATAAATGGTGACAATTTCCATTAGTTACTAATTTTAGAAATTTTTTTATTCACCTGAGTACCTAATCATTCCTCTTGCAGTTTAAATCTACTTCCTTCTGACTGTCTTTGATGGAAATAGGAAACCGTGTCATTAATCAGTAAAATAACAACTCCAATTATGTGATTTGGTGAAACAGCTGAGGCTTCATTGCCCAGTCTTCTCTCATGGGACAGAAGGCCTCAGCGACTGTGATCCCCAGTCCCTAATTTCACAGAAGAACTTGTCTTTTAATCACTTTTCTGTAATAGACCAAGAGCCTATGGGCACAGTATTATAAAGGAG
The DNA here is from genome assembly GCA_963573385.1 of Cacajao melanocephalus. Classification (NCBI taxonomy): domain Eukaryota; kingdom Metazoa; phylum Chordata; class Mammalia; order Primates; family Pitheciidae; genus Cacajao; species Cacajao melanocephalus. Next base: position 22,641 of record CAUYLG010012896.1, on the reverse strand, counting down.
TGCCTAAGCAGGGTGCTTCAAGGTTGAACACCTGCACAAATAGTATTTTCCTTTTTTGAACTGCCATAAAATTTTGTTTGAATTACAGTTATGGGGATTAACATTTTAAGATTATGGTGGATTGTGTATGCAACGCCTTCTGCCCCTACATTCGTGGAATTTATTGTCCGTATTTTGCATGTTAAACATTTGTTGTTCTGAATGCAAAGACGAACGTTCCTGGCAATCCGTACTCTAGGCCCTCAGGTTTAGCCTCAGAACTTGGGCTGTCGTCTCCACTTTTGACCTTCTCAACAAATTCTCATTGAGAAAGCCTAGTGCTGCACATCTTTTCAACAAAGCTTTTCCTTGCAGAACATGACTTCTTCCTGAAATGATGGGAGGCAAAAGAAAAAACTCTGTTATCATGGTAATGTGGTCAGGAGAATGCCTCAAAGTGGGCGTCTAATTTACTGCAGGGCTTTCAGTGGCCGGTGGTTGAGGTGGAAATTGAAAAATGTTTTATGCTGGTGATCAGTCAGCTCTTGTGATAGCACTCTTCCCTTTCTTTTTTTTTTTCCTTTTTTTCTTTTGCCAAGGGTACTTTCTTTTGAGAAAGCATGGTTACTAAGGACACAGATGGCACTGGGTTCCAGTGGCGTTGGACAAGTTGCCTTATCAGATCCTCAGCCTTCATCTGTATTAGGGGATAAAGATCTCATGGGATCGTTATCTAGGGATATTGTTAACAGTAAATGTGAAAATAAAAATGCACATATAGTGATTGATATCCTGAACATATTCAGTCAAAGTCAGCTATTATTGTCATCTTTTTAAGTTTATTTGTTAACAAATAATCAGATGATTATCATTATAAAACTTCATATGTGTATCATTTTACTGGATATTGCAAGACGATTGATACACAGAAGGCTTTGGTTCCACTAGGAGTTTACCATCTTCTCTAAATTTGATGCAGACATGAGTCACTTCTCTACACACAAGGGAGGAGAGTGATTTTCTTATTTGGCTCACTGAATCTTCATCCTCTTAAGAAATTCAGAAGTCATATATCAAACAACCTTTCCCATCAGACAGAAATTTAATCTATAAGGAGAGATATGTAGAAATGTCTATTTTATAAACTTCATGTTAATTTTATATGAAGGCATTTTATTGATCAGATCACATTGGTGATTATAAAATATTGTTATCCTCAGACTTTTCTATATAGGAATCAACATTTTTGTGTGTGTAAAAGAATGCATGACTAAAAGAAGTTGGTGATTTCTAGGTCACAAAATATATGGGCATATCTTTGGATTGTTTTTCTCTAAAGAAAAATTTTACAGCAATAGGTAGGAGAGGGAGAAGTTGATGTTGGTAACAGTCCAGATATAAGGTGATTAGAGATCAGCTGATAGTGAGGAAAAAGAATGCTGGTGGAACCAGTTAGAAAGGGTTTGCAAAGGCCGAAGGCAATAGCTCATGCCTGTAATCTCAGCACTTTGAGAGGTTGAGGTGGGAGGATTGCTTGAGCCCAGGACTTTGAGACCAGCTTGGGCAACATAATGCGACCCCATCTCTGTAGGAAAAAAAAAGTAGCTGGGCATGTTGGTGTGTGCCTGTAGTCCTAGCAACTCAGTAGGCAGAGGCAGGAGGATTGCTTGAGCCCAGGAGTTTGAGTTTGTAGTTGGCTATGATTGTACCACTGCACTCCAGCCTGGGCAACAGAGTGAGACCCTATCTCTAACACATAAATGAAAGAAAGCAAAACGAAGGAAGGGAAGGGAAGGGGAGGGGAGGGGAGGGGAGGGGAAGGGAAAAGAAGGGAAGGGAAAAGAAGGGAAGGGAAGGGAAGGGAAGGGAAGGGAAAAGAAGGGAAGGGAAGGGAAGGGAAAAGAAGGGAAGGGAAGGGAAGGGAAAAGAAGGGAAAAGAAGGGAAGGGAAGGGAAGGGAAGGGAAGGGAAGGGAAGGGAAGGGAGCGAAGAAAAGAAAAGAGTAGGTTTGGGTTTGCAGGGATGAGTTTTCCTACTACCATCACTACCAAATAGCTCTTCGGATTTTTACACCGCTGGGCTTTCCATGTTGAGGGAGGAATCATTCTATGTCAACTACAGCTTTTCATCGTTTCTAAATTTAAAAAACAAATGTAAATGACCCTCAATTGTTGTAATTTTTCTATAAGCCAAAATACAACGTGACTTGTGGATGGATCTTTTGTTTTACTGATTTCCTTTGTAAATTACATTGTTTGCATGCTATTAGGGAATTCGGAAAGACTTGTGGCATCTGGGGTCACAAAAAATCAACATTTGATAGCTTATTAGGCTAATATTGCCCATTTATTTTCACATTATAAACTACATAGAAATCACAACTGTAAATATCTCAAAAATGAATCCGTCCTGAGCTTCATTTACCCAGTGTAGGAAAATTATTTCCCATACCCTTAAAAATATCCAAACTTTCCTCATGCTCCTGAACTCACATATCTTCCAAACTGGGTATCAGATCTCTTCAGCTAAAAATTATACATTGATTCTGACTCACACGTTAAACCAGTTATATTACTCAGTACTTTCTCATACAGACAGCATACTTAGAGTGATTCTATATGTTCTGTATCTTTCTCAAAAGTTTCTTTGAGTCAGGACAGATTTAGCATATCTGGCTATACTGCAAAGATTAATCAGATTATTTCACTTTTTATTTTTTCTTTCCACCTACTTTATTTTTTCCTTTTTTATATAAAATCTCACTGTTTCAAAATAACTTTTTAAAAGAACTATAGGTATACAATAAAAATAAAAATAATATCATCAAGTGCTTTGGTGTTAATAGGTCCTGGCAAGGATATAGAACAACTAGAACTGTCATATGCTGCTGGTGGGAATGCTATTTCAAAAAACCACTTTTCATTATGTACTAAAGCTGAAATGAACATATACGTACTACTGACACAGCAAGTTTAAAAAAATGCATAAATATTCGCAAAAACACATGTATGTGTTCATAAGAGGACTATTCCTACTAGCCAGAAACTGGAAACGATCCAAATGCCCATCAACATTAGAATGGACAAGTAGATTGAAACTACAGAAAAATTGAGCACCACACAGCAATGAGACTATACAAACTACTACACACAAACACACAAATATAGGTGAAGCTCAGAAATGTTAATATCATGTTGATTAAAAGAAGAACCTAATGGATTATTCTATTACATAAAATTCAAAAACAGGCAAAATGAAGCCAGGATAGTGATTGTTTGGGGAGGGTCTGATAACCAGAAGAGGGCACAGAAGTGCAGTTCTGGGACACTACACATGTTCTGTTTCTTGATTTGGGTGCTAGGTACGTGAGCTGTATACCTCGTGAAAACTCATCCAGCTATACACTTATTTATGAACTTCTCTCTATGTATGTCACACTTCAATAAAAAGCTTAAGCAATGTGCTAGTGTCAAAGTCAAGATTCTGAACAGATGGCATCCAAATAATGCTATCTAAATTTATATGCAAATCGGCCATACCTTTTTTTCAGAAATTTTTTTTTTAAATATATACTTTTTATTGCATTTTAGGTTTTGGGGTACATGTGAAGAACATGCAAGATTGTTGCATAGGTACACCCGTGACAGTGTGATTTGCTGCTTTCCTCCCCTTCACCTATATCTGGCATTTCTCCCCATGCTATCTCTCCCCAACTCCCCACCTCCCACTGTCCCTCCCCTATTTCCCCCAACAGACCCTAGTGTGTAGTGCTCCCCTCCCTATGTCCATGTGTTCTTATTGTTCAACACCCGCCTATGAGTGAGAACATGTGGTGTTTGATTTTGTGTTTTTGTGTCAGTTTGCTGCACAGAAAATTTTTAATTGATTTAGCATATTTATGATTTAAGCGTCGTGAGCTTTTTCCGTTATGCTGAAATCATCCTGGACATTTCAAAGTTCTGTTTCCTTCAGTGTACTGTGAATTACTATCTTTTCTATCTAGTTATGTATCTGAGACATAGCTCCCTGAGGTCAAGGAGCATTCATTTGATAACTCTTGTTTACCAGCAATACTGAAAGGTCATGAATATGCATTTTCTCAGTCTTAGTAGAAGTAGAAGATAGAAATGATGCTCTTTAGGTGCCTATCTTAGCTCAGCATTGCTATAAGATAAAATGAGATACTGTATATAAAAAGTGCCTTATAAACTTACTGCAATACAGTCATTTGATGTGAGGTTTCATTATTTGAAAATGTTTTTTAGGAAATATATAATATTAAGAAATCAATGAAAAAACAGCAAGTTAAATTTACTTACAATGAAAAGATCAACTATAAGATAAATCTCTACACAGTACCTATTCACGTGCATGTAGTGAAGGTGTTTAAACATTTAAAATAAGTGTGAAAAGAAGAAAACGCATGTTCTTAATAAGTAAAAATTACCTGCCCTTTCTGGGTCTTAATTTGCTTGTATATGAGACGAAAGTTTGCATTATTGATATCTGATATTTCAAGATCAAGTATTTCTGTTTCACAGAATGTTATTTATGTACACAATTCACAATTTCAGCATAGTATGAAGGAGAGAGCACCACACTCTAATGAAAAAGTTCTTTGCACACCAGGCATGGTTCTATTACTAGCTGGAAGGTCTTAAAAAATAATTTAGAATGGCAGAAAATCCTAGATGAAAAAGACCTTAGTCACAACCGACCATTTTGCAAGTGAGGATGCTAAGACTGAGAAACATCGGGTGCTGTACCTAATTACAAAATGTTTCTTAGTACTGGATCCAGGCCTAGCATCCAGTTCTCTAAAAACTAGTATGCCATTTTTATAACACTTTGCCCAAAGATATCAATTATGTTTGTTCCATAATGTGAAAAAGGTAGAAGACAAGTCAATCTCAAAGCATTAAAACTTATACCTGGCTTTGTTTTTTTAAAAGCACTTGAACATTCTGTTTTTATAGTTCATCTCCATTTGACTTTAAACAGTTAATATACAACTATCTAGGCTTTTTCTGCTCTGCATAAAAGCATAGCCTTCTCCATATTAGAACTTAGTGCTGTATGTTGCATATTCACACAGATACAAATGTATGTACACATGTGTTTGTTGAGCACATTTCACTTCTTGTAGTTGGGATTTCCCATAATTTTGAACCATGATCCACTCTAGCAGTAAAGCTCAGTGCAGAGTTGAGGATCATGGGAGGACAAGTAATATGGGAGAAATACATGCTTTTTTTCTTTTCCAGATCTCAAAATTTCTTATTTACATAAGCCTCATTCTTCTCAAAAATAGAAAGGCAAGTCCCGATCTGTTTCATTGCACAGGATGGTCAATTCTTTCATTACTTTGAAGTCATAAGAAGTTTAATTGTCAATCAAACAGAGAAACACATAACTTTTCTTGGTGTAAGAGAGGAAATAATATGAGAATAGTTCAAAATTAACGTTTTCATCTGGGCCCTTAATATGTAGTTCTTATCCACTAGATGCATGCCTTTGTGATATCTACGTAATTTGAAGGCTCAGAAGTAGTGAAAAGAACAAACGGGAACTGGGTTTGAGATAGTTCTAGCCACTTTGTGATTTTGGGCAGATCACTTAGTCTCTCCTTCACAGGTTTTTTGAGACTATTAGGTAAGATTACATCTGAGAAAGGTGCTTTGGAAAATAGATAGCATTGTACAATTTTAAGGTGTTAGTTGTGTTATTAACTCAATATATATGCCTGCTGAAAGGTTGATGCCTTTTTTACATTGCTGGAAAGTTTCATTTCTTGTGCACCTTCCTCCCTTACTTCTAAGTTTTCTTTAGGATTTTTTGCAAGAACATCATCCTGTATGGCCCAACTTTATCACTTAGTAAAAGAAAAGGGTGGATACTTAGCATATTACAGAGGAAAATAATTAATTGAAATGAGAAAATCATTGCAAAGTTTTAAGAGATCTCATCAAAAACTTCTTGGGTGAGAAGAAAACCTAATCCCTAAGTCATAGATCTACCCACAGATATCATATTGTAATTATGTCATCAAAATACCATCTATTTTGTTACTGATGGCTGTTTAAAATATCATATTTGCAAGACAGTCATGCATTTATTCAAGTAATATTGACTAAGTGCCTTGGCAAGGCATTATGCAAGATGCTATAGGTGCTATATATTGTATAGGTAATGGAGCATGTATTTTTCATTCACAACATTCCTTCATATCCTTACTAACTCTACGCTCTCCATCTTATTCCTGACCTTCTCATTTGTTTGGTTTAATGAGAAACCTGTCTAATTTCTGGGCAGGAGTCCTGTTTTAAAGTGAAAAGAGGGAAATGATGGGAGAAAAAAAGAACATATTGGAAAAAGTCTTGGTAGAGAGAGAAAGAATGAAACTAAGACATTAAAAACTACAAGAAGGAAGTTATGGTACTTAGCATGATTAATTAAATTAATGATCCTATATTTAAGACAATATTGTCAAGATGCCAGTTCTTTACATCTTGATCTATAGGTTCAATATCAAAATCCCAGGAAGTTGGTTGGGTGTGCTGGCTCATACCTGTAATCCTGGCACTTTGGGAGACTGAGTAGGGTGGATCGCTTGAGGCCAGGAGTTTGAGACCAGCCTGGGCACCATGGAAAAACCCCATCTCTACCAAAAAAATACAAAAATTAACTGGGTGTAGTGGCATGTCCCTCTGGTCTCAGCTACTTGGGAGGCCGAGGCTGGGGAATTGCCTGAACCCAGGAGGCAGAGGTTGCAGTAAGTCATGATCACACCATTGCATTCCAGCCTGGGCGATAGTGAGACCCTGTCTAAAAAAAAACAAAAAAAATCCCAGGAAGTTATCTGGATATCAGCAGACTTATTCTAACATTTATATGGAAAAGCAAAAGACCCAGAATGGCTAACAGATTACTGAAGAAGAACAAAATCAGAGGACTGACACTACTGCCTTCAAGACTTACTATAAAGCTACGGTAGTCAAGAAAGTATGGCATTGGTAAAAGAATCAACAAAGATATCAGTGAAATGGAATAGAGAGCCCAGAAATAAACAAATATATTTAACTGATCTTTGACAAAGGAGCAAAGGCAATTCAATGCAAAAAGAATACGTAGTCATTTCAAAAAATGATGTTGGAATAACTGGACATATACATGGAAAAAAACTGAATCTAACTACAGACCTTATACTCTTCCCCAAATTTAATTCATAATGGATCATTAGACCTAAATGGAAATCCAAAACTATAAAACTCCTTAAAGATAACATAGGACAAAATGTAGATGACCTTGAATTTGGCAATGGCTTTTTGGACATCCCGCAAAAAGCATGATTCATGAAAGGAAAAATTGATAAGTTAGACTTAAATCAAAAACCTCTGCTCTGCAAAAGACATTGTTAAAAGAATGAAAAGATAAGCCAAGAGTGGGAGAAGATATTTGCAAAACAGATGTCTAATAAAGGACTAGTATCCAAAATACATAAAGAGCTCTTAAAATTCATTTTGGATAGTTTCTATGGCTATGTGTTTAAGTTCACTCATCTTTTCTTCTCAAAGTGTCTTATCTGCTCTTAATTTTATATAGTATATATTTTATCTCAAAAATATAGATCTCCTTTCTAAAAGTTTAATTTTTGTCATATATATATTTAATATGTTCAATCTTTCTGTTAGCTTTTTTTTTTTTTAACACAGAGGCTATCATTACAATAACTGATTTAATGCTTCTGTCTACTGTTTCTATCACCCGTGTTATTTTTGGGTCAATTTTGATTGACATTTCTTCTCGTCGTGCATTTTATTTTTCTCTTCCATTGTCTGCCTTGTGATTTTTAAAAATTCAGTGTTAGACATTGTGTAATTTGCCTTGTGAGGTGCTGGGTGTTTTTGTATTCCTATAATAGTTGTTGAGCTTTGTTCTGAGACATGGTTAAGTTAATTAGGAACAGTTGATCCTTCTGGACCATGCCTTTAAACTTTATTAAGAGGGACCAGTGCAATGTTTAGTCTAGTGTTAATTATTTTCCTGACTGTTGAGGCAAAACCATGTTAGTATTCCAACTGAGGCCTCATGAATCATGAAGTTTTCCATCTTGGCTGTTGGAATTAAGCACATTCCTGCCCCTTTGTGAGCTTCTGACACTGTTCCCCTAATAATTTCTACTGGATCTTTACCCAGCCTTGACAGTTTCCTTACACACATGGCTAATCAGTACTTAACTGAATACTTATGGGGACCTTCTACAGTTCTCCAGAGTTCTGTCTCTGTGCAATTGTCTCCTCTCCTGTACTATGCTCCAAGAACCTCCACTTCGACTTCCCCAGACTCTCAGCTCTGTCACCTTACCTCAGGCAGACTGCCAGACCCTACCCGGATTTTGCTTCCCTGTGTTGTGGACAGGCCATGTTCTCTAAGCAATTGCTGTGGGAATCAGAGGGCTCACCTTGCTTGTTTTTCTTCTCTCGAGGGTCATTTGTCCCATGATGTTGTTTCCTATATTGCATCCATTTTCAAAGTTATTTTAGGTAGGATGGTAAATCCATATCCTTTTACTTCATCTTGGCTGGCCATGAAAGTCAGAAATAACTATATTTAGAAATAACTATATTTAGAAGTGTTAGTTTCTACTATCTTTTCAAAATTTCTACTTTCCCTTAAAAAGAAAGTAGAAACTAACACTTATTGAGGGCGTCCATGTTTTAGGCACTACATCCTGTTATCATTATCTCAAACACCAAGTGAGATTAATACCATGAACTTAATTTGTAATTAAAACAGAGCCTAGGATAGTTCATACAAGTCATCCAGCTAGTAAATAGTAGAACTAAGATTTAAATCTCAATCTGCTGGCACAGTCCAAACTGTTTTCTTTTTAAAGACATCCTCATACTAAACATTCCATATGGACTTCTCTAATGAATTTGCCTTCTTAAAAGTTTATTTACTAGCCTACCATCAAACAGAATTCTATCGACACCTGTGAAAGGAGCTTGTGTAATATATGATTTTCTTAATTAAGCTCAACATCTCACACTGGTCCCAAAGAAAGGGTGAGTAAGAGATCACAATGTATCTCTACCTGACCAATAAATAAATAAATTAATTAATTAAAAGTCAAAACCTATTTCCTACTAATGATGCTTTACTAGCACCATCTATACATTCAACAGCTTGCATAGGTCATTTTTATGATGTATGCTGTAGATAATTTTTACTTCATAGTCATGTGCACATTTGTTGTTAGAAATCAAAGTGTTATGATAGATGTCTTAGGTGCCATTTAATGGAAGAGATGTCAGGATCGTGACTGTTCCAAATAATCTCTGGATCAAATGTTCCTGGATTTAGAATCACCTGAGAATGTAGAGAATGTATTTTATAACTGCGTTTCCCTTATCATGGTAGCCTGGCTTGGCCTTATAGAATGACTCATGGGTGAGTCTCATGGGTAAAACATTACCATGAGTCTCACGCGTAAAACATTACCATCACTCATGGGTGAAACATCACCTGGGTCCCTTGTTCTCTCATATACCTTTCCACCCATGGGACAAAGCCTGGAAATCATTTCTTCTCACTATCTATTGAAGTGAGACATTCCTGAAATTTAAATGTAGTCCTTATCTACTTATCATTTGGAAGTGAGAAACATTGAGATGAATTCCTTTTTTTTTTTTCTTTTTTTCCTCTGAGATGGAGTCTCGCTCTGTCATCAGGCTAGAGTGCCTGGCATGATCTCGACTCACTGCAATTTCTACCTCCTGGGTTCAAGCAATTATCCTGCCTCAGTCTCCCGAGTAGCTGGGACTACAAGTGTGCACCACCACGCCCAGCTAATTTTTGTGTTTTTAGTAGAGATGGGTTTTCACCATGTTGGCCAGGATGGTCTCAATTTCTTGACCTCATGATCCACCTGCCTTGGCCTCCCAAAGTGCTGGGATTACAGGTGTGAGCCACCACGGCCTGCCAAGATGAATTCTTAATAACTTGGGTGATTGTTGAACAAGTTCTAGTAAATTTTTCCTAGACAAGCAAAGTCTTTCTTGAATATTTAAATTAGTGAACAAAGATATCTTGTGTTCTAGTCATTTACACACTGACTTATACCTTCCCTTATAGCTGAGTGCGTCTACATCTGGCACTTAAAAACATGCTACTTGGGGATGGGTGGGGAGCTATTGAACACAGAATTTAGGTCAACTATAATGTGGAAATGTTCAGCATTAAATAAAAGAGTTGGGAATTATTTGTCAAGGGCCAATTTTCTCTCAACAACATTCCTAATGTATAAATGCAATTGTTTGCCTAATTCAAACAATACTTGTCCATTACATCTGCATGATAAAATCCATGGCATGAGTAAGTTCCCTGAAAGGACAGCCCCAGCAGCTGGAGGTGCAGTGGGATCACAGGTTTCATTCATTAAAATTACAAACCTTTAAATGTCTGTGAATGGGTCCAAAGGGAATGTTTCTGCATATTCTGACCAGAAAGTTTTAATTGGGTCTGATTTCTCATCTTCTTATTTTGACTAGACATCTTTAATTGAATCTGTTTTTAACTTCAAATGTAGAATAGAGTCACATCTTACCTAAGAGGATAAAATCTTAAGTTAGCCATCAAGCCAATAATTAATTATAATCAAAATTGCCGTGGAGAAATTCCTTAAAGCATCCACAAAGTATAATATAAATGGCTTTGTAAATACAACCCTATATAGTAATTCTTTTTTTTTTTTTTTTTTGACAGGGGATGGAGGGAGATAGGATCTCGCTCTGTTGCCCAGGCTGGAGTGCAATAATATGAGCATGGCTCACTGCAGCCTTGACCTTCTGGGCTCAATTGATCCTCCCACTTCAGACTCTCTAGTAGCTGGGACTACTAGACACATGTCACTAAGCCTGGCTAATGTTTGTATTTTTGTAGGGACAGGGTTTTGTCATGTTGCCCCGGCTGGTCTTGAACTCCTAGGCTCAAGCATCTGCCTGCCTCAGCCTCCCAAAGTACTAGGATTACAAGTGTGAGCCACCATGCCCAGCCTAGTAATTCTTAAGAACAATAAGAATCACTGAGGAAGGAATAAAGGTTTTACTCATTTACATGCTGTTGTTTTAAAGAAAAGTATGACATGGAATGGAAAATTGGTATAAAACATTCTAAAATAGAGCATTCACTCTATTCTGTTAAAATAGTAAACCTCTGTGTCCTTAAGACACCTTGGTAGATGTGCATATTCCTATGAGGAATAAATGGGAAAATTTATGTGAAAGCACCTAGCATAGCACCTTGCATAGAGAAAGTACTAACTAAATGTCCACTAGATTTGCATCAAATATAGCTTAGTCATACCCAGGAATAATACACTTTTTTTGGAAACATGGAGAACCGGACCACTTGCCTACTGACCTTCCAGGTGATGGTCTCACTGAACAACTCTTACTCCTATGCCTTAGGGCATTATACTTTTGACCCTTAGAGCAAAATTGTTTCAAAAATCAGTGTGAAAGTGAAATATCTGATCATTATCAGCCAAAAACTATTTTCCAACACTTGAATTATCCACATTATGATGACTTAAAACTTCTCTAATACTCCATTAGAACAGAGTGAAACAGTTCATAAGTTGAAGTAAAGACTTCAAACCTCTTTTCAGTTATATGCAATAGTATAGTAGCTTCTTAGATGTGAGAAATGGGAAACAGTATTTCCATTCACCTTTTAGGAAAATGACCAACAAGCAGAGATGGAAATGTATTTACTAGTTGATATCAACAATGATGACATATGGTTTCATATAGGTAGCAGGTTATTAAGCCAGTGACCAAGTCTAATTCATGAACAAATGACAATGCACCAGTGATTCCTGGATATTCCCGAGAGGCAAACTTTGGGCTTCTTGTATTCAAGTAAGTAGGGGTTGGAGGCATTAGGATTAGGAAATTGAGATTATTCATTGACTATCTCAGATCATTATTCCATATCTGCACTGTCACTACTTCAATTTTTTCAGAGTTCTTTGCTTAAATGCCCCCTTAATAGAGAGGTCTTTCTTGATCACATTCTGTCTCTATCGCTGTATATCTCTATCTCTATCTCTCATACATCTGTCTTTATTGCTATCTCTTTCTCTGTTTAGCTTCTGGCTCTGCATTAGTTTTCATTCTTTTTCCTTTCTCTGTTTTGTTTTTCTTATGAACACTTATACCACCTAACATACTATATATTTATATTTATTAGTTTATTCCACAAGAGCAGGGACTTTGGTTCATCTATTTTCGTATCTCCAACAGTTAGGACAGAAGCACATAGGAAGTGCTCTATCAATTCATCAATCAATGTTAATAAATATAACAAAGTATGAATTAATTATTATTTATTTAGCACCTGCTCTGAAATAGGTAGACAGCATAAAACTGGAAGTTCTAGATTCTGGCTGTGTTCTGAAGTTTATCATCTTGCAGGATGATCAAATATGTGAGAATTAGACAATGAGGCCTAATATGCTCAATTTTCTCAATAACCTCTCCATTTATTCTCCCCTTTCAAAACTACCACTACTACCAGGGAAATAATCCTCTTCCCCCAGGTTCACAGCTCCTCAGGCTGTCTTTATAACTTCTTTTGAACTTCAAAGCTGCCTTTGATCTTCATTTTGGTGTCTAGAGAAAGCTAGCACCTGGTGAGCTTTGCCTCCACTTCTGGTTGGCTGATTTTATTGTTCTGTGCTCTCTAAGGCCAGAAAATACATAAGAAGCACTCCTGTAACTCGGGTATGGAATATTTGCCTGACTCTTCCCTCTCCCTGGACATTCCTGTCCTGGCTCACCTAAGTGCCTTGGATCTGGGCCTATGCTATCCCCATGACACAGTCTGGAAAATATTTAAGCAGTATTTCAGAAGCAGAGTCACTTCTCTTCCTCAACATCACTATTTCTTCCCTACAAAATACAGAGTACAAATTATTCCACATGGAAACAGGAAAGCTGTAGGCCAACTAGAATAGATCAGACTGATGGGTGTAAAAGCAGAGGTTCTGTCCTGCGCAGTGGGGAAGAGCTTCAAAGGAGAGGCCAGAAGGACAAGTATTTCAACTTGGTTCCACCACTCACTGGCTCTCTAACCCTGGGCATTGAACTCTCCAAGCTTCAGATGCTCTGCTGAATAAATCTAAGCATAATAGCAGTACTTATTGCCTATGGAAGTTGTGAGGGTTAAATAAGAGAATGCTGTAAAGTACATTTAGTACGTGGCACATAGTCTCATTTAAAATATTCACATTAAACATCAGAATAAGAGCTCAGACTTCTATGTATTAGACATTTAAAGTAAAACATCATGTAGATCGTAGATTCTAGACTAACTCAAGCAGCATCTTCACTTAGTTTTGGTTGCAGTGTGAAAAATGAGAGATTTGTGTTTCATTTTCCATTGCCATGTACCAGCACATGTCTGTAACTACTCTATGTGAATATCTGCACATTTTTTATCTGCATATATGTTAATGAATTGATCAGTTGACCAACAGAGGCTTATAGTCTGTTGCTCCCAACCAAGTAGAAAATTCCCATGAGATTTATGTATCTCTCATCTTGCACTTCTGCACACCTCAGACCTCATGAAGTGCCCTTCTTGCTTTCCAGAACTATGGAGACAGGGACTTTGAATTCTGCTGTATTTATACAAATTAAATCAAAAGAAGAGGAAGTCAAATCTCCTAAATTTTAAGGTTTATTATTTTCTGACTTGAAGTGTCCAGTGTCTCTTTCTTATCATTTACTGACTTGAAGTCACCAGTGTCCCAGAGAGAAGAAAATGTAATTTTCATGACTGTACCTCAGTTCTAGGATGGGGTACATTTGAGTTTTGTTTATGTGAATTATTTTGTGTTAAAAATAAATTATCAAAAAGGGAGAGTCACAGCAGGCACAACCTTTGCAACCTCTCACTATTTAAGTGGAACCAAAATAACATTCCAGGGTAGAGAGTGTACAGAGTGCATTCTGCATTCCTGCTCTCTGGCCATCAGAGATCAAGAATTTCTTAAGGCTGACAGAATAAAATACTGAAAGTTGTGTGGGATAAAGTAAATAAACTAAAGGTTGAGGTGGACATGAAGAAATATGTACAAATATTCTTTCCTTGCTGAGCAAAGTCAACGTAGATGATAAGGGCTTGGATCTGGCTGCTGGAAGGTACAGCTCTGCTGCAAGGTCTCTGTGACCTTGAGCGATTTATGTAACCTTCCTGTCTGAGTTTCCCATTCTACAAAACAGGACGTGTGAGCTTGGAATATGGGGCCTAGGAAAATTATCGCTTATGAAGCTATCAGAATATAAAATAATTCTTGATAAATGTTACTTTGGTTATTTATATTAGAGGAAAAAGACTGAAAAGATTATCTTTAATCAGATAACTGGCATTTCTATTATGTATTGGAGGTTGATTTAATATGAAATCCTACCCTCCCCCCAACTTACTTTAGGATTTATGATTGAGAAGATGACAATGTTCTTGACCAGTATATCACTGAATTTGGGAATCCAAAGACTTGGAATTAAGTTCTTACATGCCAAGACCATGGGAAAGCCATTTAACCCTTCCTTGTCTTAAAAATGAGATGTCAATTCCCCTCTCCCTCAGAGAGTTCTTGAGAAAACTAAATGAGATAATTTGTGTGAGAAGGTTTGGTATCATTTGGTGAAACAGGAAGTACCCACACCTTAGAATCAGAGAGACATTGTTTCAAATTCTCATCCCATCTCTACTCAGCTACAAGATATTAGGGACATAAGTTACACATTGTGGATCTATTTCTTCACCTGTAGAAGACAGCAAAGTATCTACCTTAAAAGTGGGTAAGAAGAGGCCAGGCGTGGTGGCTCACGCCTGTAATCCCAGCACTTTGGGAGGCCGAGGTGGGCGGATCATGAGGTCGAGATCGAGACCATCCTGGCCAACATGGTGAAACCCTGTCTCTACTAAAATACAAAAATTAGTTGGGTGTGGTGGCATACGCCTGTAGTCCCAGCTACTCGGGAGGCTGAGGCAGGAGAATTGCTTGAACCCGGGAAGCAGAGGTTGCAGTGAGCCGAGATTGCACCACTGCACTCCAGCCTGGCGCCTAAAAATTCCTCGTTTGTATTTGGCCTCAGAAAATTCACTCGTCCTAACAATAAAATACTTACCTGTAGAGTTATAATGGTACAAGGAGCCTCAAAGAGACAGCTCCTTTTTTTAAAAAAACTTTTAAAAATTAAATAATAACAAGAAAATAATATTCCACATTTGTGTAAAATATTAAGAATAACAGGCTGGGTGCAGTGGCTGATGCCTGATTAATCCCAGTAGTTTGGGAGGCTAAGATAGGGGGATTGGCTAGCCCAGGAGTTCATTACCAGCCTGAGCAACATAGTAAGACCTTGTCTTTACAAAAAAATTTTAAAAGTTAGTCAGGCATGGTGGCATGCATCTATCCCAGCTACTGGGGAAAATCATTTGAGCCCAGAAGTTTGGTACTGCAGGGAGCTATGATAGTGCCATTGCACTCCAGCTTGGGTGACAGAACCAGACCGTGTCTGTTAAAAAAAAAAAAAAGAAAAAGAATAAAAGATATCTGTGTACTAGCTAGTCACATTACAGATGTCTTTGCAGTCTCCTATGAGACTGTACCCAATCCCTTCTCATCCCCTTCCTGTAAGGTAACTGTAATGTGAATTTAGAGCTGCTCTTTTTTATAACATATACAAGTATTCTCAAATAATACAGTTTAGTTTCAAAAACTGTTATACTAATGGATTTTTACTGCATGAACTTCTCTGACTTTTTGACTCAACACTATATTTGTGAGATTCATCATGTTGTTTAGCTGCAAAGCAGTCATTTTAATTGCTTTATATTATGTCATTATATAACTACTATTTATTTATCCATTCTTCTACTGATGAACATTTGATTTGATTCCATTATTTTGGTAATGCAAACAGTGCCGCTATGTATATTCTTATATAATCTTGTGATTTTTCTCTAGGGTATAAATCCAGGAATGAAATTGCTGGTTTACAGTTTATGTATCTTCATCATTACTAAAAATGTCAAATTCTTTTCAAAAGTTGCACCAATTTATCCTCTCAAAAACAGCATATAAAGAGTTTTTATTCATCTACATTCTTGCTAAGATTGGCATTGTCAGTGACAGTATCTCGTTTTTATTTTAAAGCGCATTTCTCTGGTTACTCATGAGGTTGAGTATATTTTCATATGTTTATTGCCCGTCTATAATTTAGCTGCTGATATTTTAAAAGTTGCCCTTTCTACATAAATAGCATGACTGACTCAATGTGCAAGCAATTCACCCTGAATCTTGTAGAAATTCTTAGAAGATGAAGTCATCTTTAAGCATTCCAGTAGACTTTTCATAAAGAAGTTTATAACATGTTACTTTTGAACTCTCTCACATTACTTTTAGAATGTTATAGACTAAACATCTAGCAGTTTCAGAGCATTCATTGTATACAATCAGAATATAATAAGTTACCAGTCACGTCAAGGTTCTTGGATGCAAACATGAATGTGAACTTCCCAGAGGGAGAAGGATTCATATTTTTACAAATTGTAAATGGCAGTTTTGCCTCCTGACTGGCTTTATGGCTTATTTTCATAGGAGAAGTTAAAAGATACAGTGGAATATTTTACCTGTTGCAATTATAAAAGTGAGAATAAAATCAATTTCTCTTACTCTAGGCCCAACATCAATTATTCTAGTTTAGGATGTAGATGGTAGATAGTAGCCTAATGTAGATAGTAGATTCCAGACTAACTCAAGCGGCACCTTATATTAGAACTACTAATTATTTTGAGTCAACCCACAAATAAAAAAGAATTACATGGTTTAGTATAAGTGTCCAAAAATGCTACATTTACTTTCTTCATCTTCTTGAGCAGTTGAGTCAATTCCATTAAACTGGGCTTAGCAAAGTAGGCTTCGGGCATTGAAGTAGGCAAGTGGCACTAGGATGGTCCAAGCATGGTACTGTCATCCAGATAGGATGAGGAGGGAATCTGCTTGGGGGCAGCTGGGTTTAGGGTTTTGGAGTGAGAATATCTGTGTCAGCAGAGAGGAGGTACCGTGGTGAGAAATTGATTACACATGGATAACGAATCCAATAAGTAAGTATATTAAAGATAATGGGAGCCAGCTTCCTTACTGTTAAAGAAGGGAAGTAAAAAGAGGAAAAGAGAGAAACTAAGAGAAACCTATGGTATTGAAATGGAATTAGAATTGCCTGTTTGGACTCATTATTTTCAATACATAGAGACAAAGATAGAGAGAAATATGTGTACATGTATTCATAAAGAGCACACCTAGCACAAGGGGCACCTTGGAAAAATATCCAATCCCCAGTTTAAGGCAGGAAAAGTATTACATGATTCTGGAACACACTTTTGTGCCAGAAACAAGAATGTGTTCAAAGAATGATGGGCACATGTCAAAAGGACAGAGAGACCAGATTGAAGAGGCTCCTGCTGGCCAAATCTATGACAATTTGAGCTTTAAAAGAAATAATTATGCCTGGGTGTGGTGGCTCACTCCTGTAATCCCAGCACTTTGGGAGACTGAGGTGGGTGGATCATGAGGTCGAGACCATCCTGGCTAACACGGTGAAACCCTGTCTCTACTAAAAATACAAAAAGTTAGCCAGGCATGGTGGTACACGCCTGTAGTCCCAGCTACTGAGGAGGCTGAGGCGGGAGAATTGCTTGAACCCGGGAGGCAGAGGTTGCAGTGAACCAAGATTGCGCCACTGTACTCCAGCCTGGGCAACAGAGCAAGACTCTGTCTCAGGAAAAAAAAATTATAATAATGGATTAAAACCAATGAATAACATATGAAGCCATGAGTCCACACTGATAAAAATAAATAAATGAAGTTGATAGTTTGATGAAGAATGGGATATTTACAGAGTGTCAAAGTATCTTCCCACAAAATGATTACTAATTTCAAAGGAGAATAAAATAGTTCTGCAGTGGTGAAACCTGACAGACACTTTACTCAAGGTATTTAACACCACCAGTGATGAGATAAATAAGAACTGTGACATTCCTGCCAAATAAGGTGAATCTAAATATGAGGAAACATTGGATATACCCAGATTGAGGAGCATTCTACAAAATAACCAACCATTTGTACTCTGCAAAATTGTCAAAATCATGAGAGTCCAGGAAATACTGAGAAAATGTTCAAGGTGAAATGATAACTGAAGGCAACATGTGATTCTGGCCTGGATCTTTCTTCTATAAAAGACATTATTGGGACAATTTGCAAAAACTCTAGCGGGGTCTGAGGATTAGTGTTAGTAAAGTATCACTGCGAATTTCTTGAGTTTGATGGTTTGTTGTGGTTGTGTATAGGAAAATATCCTTACTTAGATAAATCTACAATATAATATTTGAGAGTGATCAGGCTTTCTAATTCTCAATTGGTTCACGAAAAAGTTTTTGTATTGTTTTTGCAATTTTTCTCTAAGTGTCAGGTTGTTGGAAAAGTAGTTAATAAAATAGGGCCTAACACTCAAAGAGATAACATGAATATAATCAAGATAAATTATTTTAATTAAACTTGTTCATAGTATTCAAAGCCCAGTGCCCAGCAAGTGAATGTATTTTAAACCAATTAATTAAATCACGTCAGAGATGAGTAGAAACAGAGATTGAGATGTACTTACTGAATATTAGGTCCAGGAAAAGGAAACTATATATTTAAGTGTAGGCTAGGCAGCCGGATCATCTGGGTTCAATGTCAGTCCCATCGGTTACTAGCAATGAAACCTTGGGGAATGAATTAATCTCTTTGAGCCTCAGTTACCTCATTTATAAAAAGGGTAGTGATAATAATGTTCCCTTCTCAAATTTTTGTGAAGATTAAGGAGGAAAACCTTAAGTTATTAGCATAATGTCTAGTGCATTGCAAGTCCTTAAAATTATAGTTCCTATTAATCTTATTGTTTTATTTATTTTTGTATCCCCACTTTCTCTGTCAGGAAAACTTACCTATGCTTGCATTGTTCTCTTTCCCCTCCCAGATTCTGAATTTGGGCGCAGAAAAGATTATTTCCAAGTATTTCTGAACCTAGAAAGTGGTGTAAAGAAGAAGTAACGATAACAATAACCAAATCAACATGTAGCATGCATCATTTCATTTAATCATTTCATCTATGAAGCTAAGAATACTCCTTTGTATGTGGGGAAACAAACATTTAATAGTCAGTAGTTTTATGACCATTATATATAAATGCCACATAACAACCAAGGTTATATCCTTTGACTCAAAAATGTTTCCCCTCTTTCTCAAATGTAAGTGTGTTTGCCCCCAAACACTGCTCATTTGTTTCCAGAGATTTTGGATAGCAGTGACAAACAAAGCCTGATACTCAGTGGGAACTCCAGCAATATTTATTGCATTGAATATTTATTGTGTTTAAAGTGTTAATAATCTATGTTACGTATCATAATATGGATTACTTTAGCAGATATTTTATCGAGGTAGATTTGGTATGGAAGGGAAAAAAATAACAAGTGTCTTCTGTGCTTTGCAGAATGGGAAAATATGATTATTGAATTAGGGAAGAAGCACAAAAAGCCAAAGAATAGAAATAAACCTTTCATTGGACAATTTTCTGTAGGGCTGGCATTACTGCCTGCCTTTCTTTATGATACATCTAACTTGACCATCTCTTTAAAACAATTTGTATTTAGTTATTTTCTATTAATATTTCCTTGTATCTGTTCTCAATACAGAGAGAGAGAAAGAGGAGAGAGAGAAAAAAATAGCTAATCATCTTTCTCTTTATAACTACACTTCATTTCACATGCTTGGGAACCATGTGTGAGCAAGTCCTTTCTTTTCTAAGCTAAACAAGGACAGTTGCTTTCCCCATCTGATCCACTTCTCAATAATTGAAAATGTTTACCATTTTCCTTTGGGATTGCTTCCAGACCTCCCTCTTCTTTGAATGTGAGATTCCAGACTGTCTCCACTATTCTAATAGGAGCCTCTCTCAATTCTAATATAGGGCTTGGAGGAATGATCTGTCTTTATTCCTATATACATCTCATTACAATGTGAGCAGCAGATATGGTTTGTGATTTATCTTCAGATAATTTTGTTAAGCATCTGTAGGTGCAATTTGAACATGCTGGGGCAATATATAACAAATAAATGCATTAAAGACTTCCTTTCTAAGAGCAAAAATAAATCAGATGGTGTGATTTAAGAGCCCCAGAAAAACAGTAATGAGAAATTTTAAATGGTGTAGAGGTAATAGAGTAGCAACCCCCCAGTCAAGAAATTATTGATATTAAGCATAATATGTAATTAGAGATTTCTCTTCTACCTATAACAAATAACTTTCCTGCTTTGTATAAGGATAGTTCATATTAATAAGAATGAATGATATTTGAAATACTGTCTTAAGCCATTGGAAAATAAGAAAATTAGAGCAATATTCATGAAATTGGTTTATCATGATCTTTTCTGTTTCTACTTTATTTCACAAGGAAAACACTTCATCAATGTATAAGAAACATTTAAAGAAATAATTATAGTTACACATTTTAATGACCACTTTCTGAATAGTAAAACTATTAACATATTTTAGATAGGAAGTAAAACAAAATAAGGTCTTCTATTGTTCAAAGAAATATTTTATTTATGTTGCCACAAAGAAGAAAGACATCTTAAACCCAAGGTCACTGAACACTTGGATCTCAATTAAATGATACTAAAAACCCAAGAAAGAGAATCTACGTTGTTGTAAATGATGGCTTTGTTAGGACGAACTCATTCCAGTTTTTGAAGTTCAAGGTATAGAGAGATTCCTTGTCCACAGCAAGAATATTTCACATACACACACAAAAAAACTATGCCTGTGTCCTTCACTCAATTGAAGTCTAGGGTAAAGATCCCAGACACTTAATTTTAGAGTAATAAAACCTATTTGTGGAAATAATGAGCAATATCATGATCATAATGTGCTAAGAAAATAATCTCTCTTTTTTTCCTCTTGAAAACTGGCACAAGTGGCCTGTGAACCTTCTTGATGGGAGAAGGCATATTTAATCTGGATGTTCATTTGGAAAACATTTAGCTTAAAAGGCAAAAAAAAAAATTATTCCTGGTTAATTGTTCCTTGGAGCAGATTTATTGTGAATTTGAATAGACCATTTGTGTTTGTGTGTGTGCATTTGGTAGTGTTGTTTTACAGGCACATGCAGAAGACAGATTGTTGACAGCCGATGTTTAGTCAAGGGTGAGAATACTTTTGTTTTAGTTACAGATCTTCTCTACCAGACAGATGATATGTTCTCTTTTTAATCAGTGCCACAGAAGCTTTTGTGCATTATGAGAGTGCTGCTAAATATGATAGATCAGATGCATCTTTTAATTTAGTCCCACTAGGAGAATAAGCTATTCTTCTTTTACTAGGCAACAGAAGGGGACATTTTATGTTACTTAAAGCTCAGCTGTGTGAAGCCTTTGAGAGATGGTGCTATCACGTTGAACTTTCTTGAATCTTTTACCGGAGGCAAATGGCTATCTCCATTTTTCACAAAGCATTGTTGTTGAATTGGAATGTTCTTTGGAAATGAGCCTGTACAGTAAACATGTACACATTTAGGACATTTTTTGGCTGGCATTATACTTAATAGGTGTGATGGAACAAAAGTAAGTAACATTATTAGGAAAGCTCTGGCTTGGCCAACTCATTCCCTACCCTGTCCTGCACACAGAGGAAGGCTCCACCATTTCCCAGCAATTCTTTGAGCTTTTATGATACAAAATTGGTGGGAGGAGGGAAAGGTAAAAAACCAAAAGCAAGGCAGATGGATCGCTGACAGAAAATCAAAAAGCGTGGAAAAAAAACCTATACTGTCCAGAGGTTTGTAGGCAAGACACATACTTTGCTGGGGGGCTCCAGGAAGAAGTGATGAACCTCATGAAGAGAGAAATCTGGATGATGCAATGATGTGAAAGCATAAGCAATTCTGGGATAGAAAAGTGAGAAACTCCCTGGGATTGGAGGGAGTTTATATTTATAAAATTAATTTATAAAATTAAAAAACATTTAATTTTATAAAATATTTATAAAATTGAAAAGAGAGACATTTTACTTGTTCCAGGTCTGAGTTCAAATCCTGGATATTCTTGTTAATTTTCTATCTCATTGATCTGCCGAATATTGACAGTATAATATTAAAGTCTCCCACTATTACTGTGTGCGAGTCTAAGTC
This sequence comes from Cacajao melanocephalus, assembly GCA_963573385.1. Taxonomy (NCBI): domain Eukaryota; kingdom Metazoa; phylum Chordata; class Mammalia; order Primates; family Pitheciidae; genus Cacajao; species Cacajao melanocephalus. The sequence continues at coordinate 358 of CAUYLG010012896.1, read as the reverse complement.
TCTTTGTAAGTCATGAAGAACCTGCCTTATGTATCTGGGTGTTCCTGTATTGGGTGCGTATATATTTAGGATCATTAGCTCTTCTTGTTGTATTGATCCTTTCACTACCATGTAATATCCCTCTTTGTTTCTTAGGGTCTTTGTTGCTTTAAAGTCTGTTTTATCAGAGATGAAAATTGCAGCTTCTGTGTGTTTGTTTTTTTTTTTTTTTACTGGTTGTTCCTTTCTATGTGTAGTGCTTCTGTCAGAAGCTCTTGTAAAGCAGGCTTGGTGGTGATGAAATCTCTGAGTTCTTGCTTGTTCTCAAAAAATTTTATTTTTCCTTCACTGATGAAGCTTAGTTTTGCTGGATATGAAA
>CAUYLG010012895.1:0-63762 GCA_963573385.1 Cacajao melanocephalus | reverse complement strand
GAAGTTTTCCTGGATAATATCCTGAAGAGTATTTTCCAGCTTCAATTCATTCTCTGTATCACAGTCGGGTATACCTATCAAACGTAGATTAGGTCTTTTCACATAGTCCCATATTTGTTGGAGACTTGGTTCATTCCTTGTTACTCTTTTTTCTCTAATCTTGCCTTCTCGTTTTATTTCATTGAGTTGATCTTCAACCTCTGATATACTTTCTTCTGCTTGGTCAATTCAGCTGTTGAAACTTGTGCATGCTTCGTGACGTTCTCGTGTTGTGTTTTTCAGCTCCATCAATTCACTTATATTCCTCTCTAAGTTGTCCATTCTCGTTAGCATTTCATCAAATCTTTTTTCAACGTTCTTAGTTTTTTGCATTGGGTTAGAACATGTTCTTTTAGCTCACAGAAGTTACTTATTATCCACCTTCTGAAGCCTGATTCTGTCATTTCATCACACTCATTCTCCATCCAGCCTTGTTCCCTTGCTGGTGAGGAGTTGTGATCCCTTGTAGGAGGAGAGGTGTTCTGGTTTCGGGTGTTTTCATCCTTTTTGTGCTGGTTTCTCCCCATCGTTGTGGATTTATCCACCTGTCGTCTTTGTAGTTGCTAACTTTCAGATTGGACCTCTGTGTAAACATCTGGTTTGTTGATGATGAAGTTATTTCTGTTTCTTAATTTTCCTTCTAACGGTCTGGCCCCTCTGCTGTAGGACTGCTGAGGTCCACTCCAGGCCCTGCTTGCCTGGGGATCACCTCTGCGCTTTCACTGGGAGCTGCAATCCTGAGCTGTTCCTAGTCGGCCATCTTGGATTGCACCCCAACAAGCATATATATTATAATGTGGTTTGGCTCGGTGTTCTCACACAAATCTCGTTTTGAATTGTAATCCCCATGTGCTGAGGGAGGGACGTATAATCCCCATGTGTCATGGGAGGAAAGTGATTGGATCATGGGAGCAGTTTCCCTTATGCTGTTCTCATGATAATGAATGAGTTCTCAGGAGATATAATGGTTTTGTTAGGGAATCTTCTCCCTTCACTCTGCATTTTCCTTCCTGCTGCCCTGTGAAGATGTTTTGCTTCCCCTTCGCCTTCTGCTATGATTTTAAGTTTCCTGAGGCTTCCCCAGCAATGTGGAACTGTGAGTCAATTGATTTGATCTTCATAAATTATATGAATATATCAAATAGTCACATGTACCACTCCAAAAAAGTACATCTATTATGTATCATCCAAAATAATAAAATAATTTTTTTTAAAAATAACAGATTTACCTATGACCATATTTGCTACATAAATAAAACACTGCTCAATGTATTTTCATAATTATAAAATCAGTAGCAGTTATCACAAAATTAACTTTTTCCTGGGAATTTATTACTGTGCATGGACACAACCAAATCTTGTAATTATGTACAGTCAAATAGACTTTATTTTCTTAAAAACTTATTCATGCATTGAAAAATGTTAGGATATGCATTAGATAAAATATCAACTGTTAGTATTTTTTAAACAAAATAAACGCATTAAAGTTAAAACTTTTCACTTGCCATCACAAAATAAGGTTATGTAATATTTTATTTTTTAAAAACAGTAATAATTTTATTATGGCAAAATACTAAACTTTAGGTTTTACTAGCTTTTCTGAAGTTTTTAGTTGCTTTTATAAAAATATTTTATTTTATTTTGCTCAAGGTCTTGTTTCATATACTAAGGCTGCAATAAAATGTGTTAGTTTATTGCCACTGCATTATTACACGGATTAACCACTGAAATTTTTATAGATTTAAATCATACAATGTGCAAAGTGTAAAAATGCTATTGATGTTTAAAACAATGCCAACTGTTGTGTATATCTATATAACAATCCTGCACAATTTGCACATGTACCCCAGCACTTAAAGTATAATGAAAAAAAATGGAAAAACACAACAACAACAACAAAAAATTGGAAAACAACAACAACAATGCCTTCTTCTTATAAGAACCTTGGACAGCATGGGGCTCTCCTGAAAAATCCAAGATAATATCCGTTTCCAGATCCTTAAAATAATCACATCCACAAAGTCCCTTTTGCCATGTGTGGTAATAGTCACAAGTTCCAGCAAATAGGCTATGTATATCTTTGAAAACCATGATTCAGCCTACTTCATATGTTTATTGATTTGTACACGTTTGTTGAAAATATATATACAAATAATTTTTTGAATATATATAGAATATAAATATTAATAAGTCGTATTTATTCATTAAACATTTATTAAATTTTCATAACATAGGTATTATACATAGTTTTTTCAGTTGACACAATTGTATATTTTCTAAATATCTTTTAAATATACACCTAAAATATAACAATATGTAATAGATAATTTGATACTGATCTGGTATGAAAAAAATTACAAGCTCCTGGTATTGCACATATGAGATGTAATATATTTCTTTACATTAGCATTTAGAGTTAATTTGTGTTTCTGATATTAGAAGGCTTAATATCATTTTAATTAAAACTATACAGATGATAAATTTTAATCATTAATTGCTACTAAAAGGTATGTGAGTAGCATGGAAATCACCCTCTTGTTCATTTTGTTTTGGTCCTACAGCCACGTCAAGTTAAGGAAACATTTGTCACTTTACATTTCTTACAAAGCTCTGCTTAATTCTTGCCACCTTCTTCTCATCTCTCTAGTAATTGTAGATTTTTCAGATATAATTGAAAAAAGCGCAATGCCAAAGTGTTGTCAATAAACATGCTTGCCTGACACCAAGTGTCTTATAACTCAGCAGCAGATAATGGTTAATGAAATTGATAAGATAGATGGAAACACTTCAACTAATATTTCACTGTCATAACCCCCTTATGTACTACTTTGGCATTGTTTAATAAATCAACATGATCAAACTTGCAGAGTAACATTCTTCGAAAGAAAGAGACTTTTTCTTATTTAGGTAAATACTGAACTTGGAATGTAAATAATACCTTTCAGTTGAAAATTATACATTTTTAATTTCTATTCATATAAATTATAAGACTGAATTATAAATAGAATGAGTTTGGCTGTCAGAGGGGAAAAAGTCTTTTATAATGTAACAATAAAAATAATCACCTAAATTATTTTAGATAATACTACTACTACTGAAGGACTAAGAACATTATTTTAAGTGATTTTTCTTCAATCTATAAATATTAAACATCTTATGAGTATTAGATATAAATAATGGTATATAGACTGTTATTTCTTATAGTTTTGGTTTACAATTTATGTTTTATTTTGCTACAATTTATCTAAAACATACTGCCTAAAAACTTCTCTTTGAATAGCTTCTATTGTTAATCAACTTAGCTATGTTGATAAAACCCTGTGCTTTAACCTGTTGGATATTATCATTGCAATATTTCATGAGACAATTACCATTAAAGAAATTAAACTGCTGGTAATTTTACTTAGAAAGAGCAAACCATTATTATTGAAATGAGGTTTTATCAAACTCTCTCAGAGCAGAATTTTTCTCTTACTTATAAGTTGTTAGAAATCATTACTATTTGATGCATAATGAATCATAATAATTAGGGGTTGGCTGGGTTCAAATCCTGGTGCCATTTATTATAAGCTATGTGACTTTAACAGATCCACTAGTTTCTTCATGTAAATTTAGACTAATAACTGTGTCTACCTCTCATTGCTGTTGTATTCTCTGGAGAATTTCTAAATTAATAAATGTGTGAGACTTTGAAGATTCCAAGTATGCAGTAAACGTCACTTGATACAATAAGTCATCTGTATTAAAAGACAATGATAGTAATTGTGATAAAGTAGTAGATAATTGGTTAAACATTTCTAAAGTAACAGAAAGTCTATGATTCTACTTCTAGACTGGTTTATGCCATAATTTCATGATTTGTACAGAGGAAGTGCATAGAAGATTCCTAAAACATGATAAGCACCCAATGTAATTATTTCTATAAGTTGTAGTAGTCATTGATTTTATGAGACTAGTATAATCTTGATCCATAACAGATAAAGACAGTGCCAGACTAAAAATACAGGTCAATCATTAAGTCTTTGCCCATGCCTATGTCCTGAATGGTTTACCTGGGTTTTCTTCTAGGATTTTACGGTTTTAGGTTTTACATTTAAGTATTTAATCCATCTTGAGTTAATTTTTGTATAAGGTGTGAGGAAGGGGGCCAGTTTCAGTTTTCTGCATATGGCTAACCAGTTTTCCCAACACCATTTATTAAATAGGGAATCCTTTCCCCATTGTTTGTGTTTGTCAGGTTTTTCAAAGATCAGATGGTTGTTCATGTGTGGCATTATTTCTGAGGCCTCTGTCCTGTTCCATTGGTCTATATATCTGCTTTGGTACCAGTACTATGTTGTTTTGGTTACTGTAGCCTTAACTAAAACATCAAAAGCAATGGCAACAAAAGTCAAAATTGACAAATGGGATCTAAGTAAACTAGAGCTTCTGCATAGCAAAAGAAGCTGCCATCAGACTGAATAGGCTACCTACAGAATGGGAGAAAAATTTTGCAATCTATCCATCTGACAAAGGCCTAATACCCAGAAGCTATAAGGAACGTCAACAAATTTTACAATAAATAAACCAACAGCCCCATCAAAAAGTGGGTGAAGGATACAGACACTTCACAAAATAAGACATTTATGTGGCCATCAAGCTATGAAAAAAAGTTCATTATCACTGGTCATTAGAGAAATGCAAATCAAAAACACAATGAAATACAATCTCATGCTAGTTAGAATGGCGATCATGAAAAAGTCAGGAAACAATAGACGCTGGAGAGGACGTGAAGAAATAGGAACACTTTTACACTGTTGGTGGGAGTGTAAATTAGTTCAATCATTATGGAAGACAGTGTGGCAATTCCTCAAGGGTCTAGAACCAGAAATGCCATTTGACCCAGCAATCCCATTACTGGGTATATACCCAAAGGATTATAAATCATTCTACTATAAAGACACATACACATGTATGTTTATTGCAGCACTATTCACAATAGCAAAGACTTGGAACCAACCCAAATGCCCATCAATGATATACTGGATAAAGAAAATGTGGCACACGTATACCATGGAATACTATGCAGCCAGAATAAAGGATGAGTTAATGTCTTTGCAGGGACATGGATGAAGCTGAAAACCATCATTCTCAGCAAACTAATGCAGGAGCAGAAAACCAAACATCTCATGTTCTCACTCATAAGTGGGAGTTGAACAATGAGAACACTTGAACACAGGGAGGGGAACATCACACAGTGGGGTCTGTTGGGGGTTGGAGGGCTAGGGGAGAGATAGCATTAGGAGAAGTACCGAATGTAGGTGACAGGTTGATGGGTGCAGCAAACCACCATGGCACATGTATATCTATTTAACAAACCTACACACACGGCACATGTGTCCCAGAACTTAAAGTATAATTAAAGAAAAAAATACAGGTCAATATACCTATGAAGCTGAGCCAAGTTTCTAATTAAATTATAAGCTAAGTGATTCCAACATTGTATTAAAAGAGTAAGTCACAACTAAGAACCTTTTGTCCCAGGAACAAATGGGTAGTTCATCAACAGAAAATATATCCCTATCAGGTGCCACACACACACACAAATGAAAACACATTACACGTTAGCTCAAAGCATTTAATTGTGTTCAGCAAGTACTTATTGTGAAAAGTTTAGGGAAAGAGTGATTAGCCATACTTTCTCAATCTGATAAAGATTATCTAAAAAACCTTACAGATTATGTGATTCTATATAAGGAGAAAAGCATAGAAGAATTCTACTTAGAGCTGAAAACAAAGATTAAACTCTTTAGTGGTAACATTCAAAATATTTTAAAACATGTCTAGAATAAATACCAACCAATCAGAATGCAGAGCAGTTTCATGGGGTGCACCAGCTGATTACTAGTTTGCTACAAGGTGTTGAGGGTCTAGCAAAGGCAACAATATAAAATAATGAAAGATATGAAAATTTTACATAGAAAACATAACAAAAGCCATAACTTATTAGAAATACTGAGTCCAGCAAGGTACTGGGGTTATAATAAAAGGAAATATTAGTGCAAATATTTTCTGTTTGTGTTTACAAGAAAATAAGATAGTATTTTCCACAGCTACAAAAGTATAAATTAAACAGTATCCTAAAACTGACTAAAATCTTTATGAAATCATGTAAGTATATAAAATACAAATATAGGAAGACTTAACATTGTAAAGATGTCAATTACCATTAATGTGGAGAATAAGACAAACTAGAGGAATATATATATAAACTTAATAATGAGATCCGATTTTATATCCTCCATAAAGTCAAGAATCTACAATTAATGACATAACTTTTTGTTGAGATTGTGGAAAATCTAGGGCTTATGCATTGCTTGTAGAAACCTAAATTTTTTAGCCATTCCAGAACACATTTAGGAAATGTTTTAAACTAGCCAACAATTCCACTTCTGGTACATATCTTGAAGACTCATTTGCAAATCTACAAAAAAACATACAATGATATTCATTTTAGCATTGATTAAAATAGCAAGAATTTGAAACAGTTTAAATGTCTTTCAATTGAAAAATAAGTAAGTAAAATGTGGTATAAGCAAATGTTAGAATCAAGTAAAGCAGTCAGAAATAATGAACTTAATTTACATTTATTATAATGGACAGAACTCAGAAATAAACAATTCAGTGAAGAAAAATAAGGAAGAAGCACATGAAGCTACATAACACAATAGTATGTATGCACATTTTTAAAAATGTGTACCTTGGAGGTTGAGATTGGGGAAGGCTTTAACCTATTAATAAGTGAAGAAGAAGATAAAATGTTATTAATAAAGGAACACGAAAAGAATAAAATATTTGCAGATTTAGACTCGTACATCTGTGTGTTGCTGACTTAAACACAAACTTGATAACATATACTCTTACTCAACTTTTTTCAATAGCCCTAGTTGTACTTTCAATTAGAGAATCTTATGGAGAATATTAATCTAATAGAACAAATTAAGGCATGGTTTAATTACAATGACCAACAATTATATCCAAATATTATTACCTAAATCATTCAAACATTTTGCAGGGCTATAAGGAAAAATATATTACCTAACGTTTTACTAGTGGCTTAAATTTCCATTGAACTCTCTGTGTATAAAATATATGAGAATAGTGCATCTCTATTTGAGATGTTCAGTTAATGAACCTATCTGTACAATAAGCATTTATTCTTGTAAACTTTTAGCTTACATTAAAACAAAGAATAACTAGAAAAGATAAGATTAAATAGAAACTTAGTTACCTATAAAATATGCCATATACTATACTATCTCATATTTGATAAATCATATCAGACAGGCATATTAATTATTTTATGTGTGCTTATATGATTTACATTAATTTAATATCTTCAAAATAAGCTTACTTTAAATGTATCTTGAGTCCTTTCTTACTATTATCTCACAAATTTTTAAAAACCCTGCATTTGACACACAGATCAAAGTCTTTTCTATTAAAATTAATTAAAATCTCATATGTGAGTGTTTTCACATGTGTAAGTGTGTGTGTAAGGTATGGTTCTATATATAGATATATAAATACAAAGACAGGTACATGGGTAATAGAGAGATGATGTAAGATAAATTCTGAAAATATTCACATACATTTTCACAGAACTTTAGCTTATTTCTAAAACTGATAATACACCTAATCTAAAATTAAAGAATAAAATATTCCAAATTCAAGAACATGGAAGAGGCATTACTCCACACACAGTGGAAAACTGCAGTGGCTGGTTTAGATGACTGATGATTTTAAAGTAAACAAAAAGACGGTATGAGTCCAGAATCTTGAACCTGGGTCATGGCTTACTATGATTAGAAATCAGTTCTTCTTGTTTTAAAAAGCCAATGTTTTATCCAAAATTAGAGCTGCACAAAAACTATCTATGAGCTAATTAACCCTTTTCACTGACTCTTCTTCTTAGTAGCCGAATGGGTACTGACTGTGGACCTGCCGAGAACAACTGAAATGGTGAACCCTTGATGGAAGCATTCAGGACTAAATGATAACATGAGAGAGTCAATCATGAGAGTTTCACATTGATATCTGTCTGAAGCACAACTGCTATTTAAACTCACTCGTGTATATTTTAATATTTCTAGGCCGGGCACGTGTCATATACCTGAAATCTCAGCATTTGGGAGGTCAAGAAAGGCAGATCACGAGGTCAAGTGTTCGAGACCAGCCTGGCCAACATGACGAAATCCAATCTCTACTAAAAATACAAAAATTAACTGGGCCTGGCGGCGAGCATCTGTAGTCCTAGCTACTTGGGCAGCTGAGGCAAGAGAATCACTTTAACCAGGGAGATGGAAGTTGCGGTGAGCCAAGATCGCTCCACTGCACTCCAACCTGAGTGACAGAGCCAGACTCTGTCTAAAAAAAAAAACAAACTAAAGCCCTAAATTAGATGCTATATTTCTGCTGCATTTTAACTTTCCCTAGAAACTTTTACTAATCTGCGTTACTAACACCTAGTAACTAAACATCAAAAACTTGAAACTAGGGACATACTTGAATGGCTATAGTAAATGAACATTGACTTTTATGCTTATAAACAAACAAAAAGGTAGAAAATAAATCACTGTTAAAAATGTGTATCCTAAGCATTTGAAAACTCCAAAATACTATATCATTACTTATAACATGAAAAGATGTTCAAAATAAAATTTCTCCTTATTTAGGAGAGTGTGTTTCACAGCATAGACTAAAAAGAAATTTCTCTCGTGTGCCCACCCATGGATGGCACACTATGGATCTCTTGCCTGAATCTATGTGAAGTCAACAATAATTGTTATTCTAAAACAAACTCTGAGAGCAGCAAACTTGGCTCAGGCAGATTGTGCTATAGCCAAAACCTGCGGCATAACTGCCATCAATGTCGTTTTGTCTGGCTTGTAGAAATATGAGGAAAAGCATAGAAAGGACTGTTAAAATGCTTGAATATACCCCTGTAGATTATAACTCTGCAGATCATATAGCCAACACAGAGATGCCAAAATTTACTATGGATGTGCAAAAGGTGCATCTATCATTATGTATCTCATTCCCTATAAATGTGAGGAAGACAGATTGGAATTCAGAAAATCAGTATTTATTAAGACTTTGGTCAGTGTCTTGATTTGGGGACCCCAGAACCAGACCCTGACTCAATGATTTGATTACAAGTAGTTATTTTATAGGATATTCCAGGAAACTTTGATATGGGAATAGGGAAGTAAGGCAGGGATGGAAATTGTATTAGTTTCTTACAGCAGCTGCAATGTTTCCCCAACTTTGGTGGTTTAAGACAACAGAAACTCATTTTGTCACATTCTGAAGCCCAAAACTGAAATCAAGGTGTCAGTAGGGCCATGCTCACTCCAAAGGCTCTAGGAGAAAATCTGTCTTCATCTCTTTCAGATTCTGATTGATACTGACATTCTTTGTTTGAAGTAATATAAACTCAGATCCTCATTCACAGATCTTTCCTCCCTATGTCTCTGGTCATCCTTTCCTATCTCTTGTAAGAACATTCACATTAGATTTAGGTTCCATCCTAAATGAGTTTTATCTCCTCACAAAGGATTTATCTAATTACTTTTCGTTTGGTTGGTTGTTTTTTGGATTTACTACATTTTTACTTTCTTCTCCACAAGGAAGTTTTTATATTTATCTAATTACATCTATGAAATTATATTTACATTCTGAGTAAACAGTGTTTCCCCAAAATTCATGGCCACCAAGAAACTCAGAATGTGATCGTAACTAACTCTATTGACTAAGGGTAGCCAATTAAGTGTGAGCTATTATGCAAGCTACCCTTATACTCAATGACAATGTCAAATTCTGGAAACCTGTAGAAAACTGGAAACTTCGAGTTATATTCTATATCCAAAAAGGAAGGTAATTGGCACTAACTTCTGCCAGTATTCAGTTTAGCCTTCTGGAAGTGGGAAACGATGATTACTGGAGGTAAAGCAGATGAGGCATGTTGAAAATAGCTGCTGTCCACGTTCAAAGCTGAGTGGGTTTCAACTACCAAAGAAAGTTTCATGGCAATGAGATGCCAATGTTGGTACCTGAAAGTCCTCTGAGAACTGCAGTGCTAAGACCTGAGGTAATATAGACCCAGCACCAACAGCTTCTGCTGCAGATCACACAAATATGATTTTCATCCATCACAATGTTTACATTTACTTCTTTCAGGGAAAAACCTTTCAAAAAATTTCCGTAAATAAATTGGCTGGTCAATGCACACAAATTGATACAGAAATAATATATGACAAAAAATCAATCTTATTTTTAAAATTGAATTTACAAAGATTTCTGTGATAAGAATGGGTGACAAAAACATTAAAAACAGTAATTACCAATGTCTTTGGTTTAGACTGAGAATACTTGGGGTATGTTTGAATTAAAGTAGTGATCCAGAGTGGGAGGAAATGCTTCTCCTGTGTGCCTTCATACTCAAACAAGAAGTACATCACTAAGCCACTTTTAGTAAGAAGATTAGGTCATATCTAACAAAAGTATTAAGTCAGACAAAATATATAGAACTCCTGGCCTACAGAGATATTTTCTTACATATAAATCCAAAGATTGAAGCAGTTACTTGTGTTTTTCCTTTTTAAATTACAGGACAAGTTTTCATGTCCTAGAATAACAATTATAATAGAGAGGAAAACATATTCTTGGAGCCCTAAGATATTGTAACTCGAAAGACCCTTTGCTCATAGATGACCTGTGATAAATGTTAATTAATGTCCATTGAAATTCATCCAGAATATATAGTATAGCATTATAGTCAGGCATCTTGTGAATTAATATACCAGCTAAAATACAAATTTTAAATACTCAGTTTTCAATTCAGAGAAATATTTTGCATTCTTTGCCTGCCATTCTTCCTTCTTTTGGAAAAAGCACCCTGAATTCTGAATTTCCATTGTATAAATATTACCAACAATTTTGGGATGGTTTCACCATCATCTGCTCAAAAGTTGGAAATCAATAAGCAAAACACCTTACCAGGAAGCAAAGTGAGTCACCTGAGCAAATGTGATTGATTTGAGGGTTTAAACATAACCCAGATTTGTCAATAAGTGTGTGTAAACCCATCTACCCATATGTAATCATTGGTTTAGGGATGGTAACATAAGGCAAGTGAGCCCAAACAAAACGAATCACAGGGTAAGCTTTAATGATTAGGAAAATACTTTATTGGTAGCTGTGATGATTAATTTTATGTGTCAACTTGACTGGCCCACAAAGTGTCCAGACATTGGACCAGTCATATATTCTATATGTTTCTATGACTGTGTTCCTGGATGAGATTAACACCTGATTCAGTAGACTCAGTGAAGCAGATTACCTTCCCTAAAGTGCCTAAGCCTCACCTAGTCAGTTGAGGGCTTGAATTGATCAAAAAAGCTGACTCTCCCAGAGGTGAAGAGGGAACTCTCCCTGCCTAACTGCCTTGAGCCATTACATCAGTATTGGCTGTATTTCCTTGCTTTTGGACTTAAACAGAAACATTGGCAGTTTCTGGATCTGGAACATGACAAAACTGAGACTGGAAAAATGCCATCAGCTCTTCTGGTTTGCAGGTATCTGGGTTTGGGCTGAAACTTCATGATTGGTTCTCTTATGTGTCCAGCTTGCTGACTGCAGATATTGGGGCATGTTAACTTCAGTTATCATGTAACCTAACTTCATTTAATAAATCCTATTTTTCTCTTTCCTAAGAGAACTCAAAGATAGATTTGGGTACTAAAAAGTGGGGTGCTGCTGTAAAAAACACCTAAAAGTGTGGAAATGTCCTTGGAACTGGGTGACGGCTGGGTAGAGGCTGATAGAGTTTCAAGGTGCATGCTAGAAAAGTAGAAAATGATGTCAAGAGATTTTTTTGTCAAAATTCAGACATTAAAGGCCTTTCCGGTGAGGTATTAATTGAAAATTCAGAACAGGTTATTGGAAACGGGAAGAAAGACAATCCTTATAATAAAGTGGCAAATAACCAAGCTGAATTGTGTGCCAGCATTTTGTGCAATATGGAAGTTGTGAGTCATGAAATTAGATATTAACTAAGGACATTTCTAAGCAAAATATTGGAGGTACAGCCTATTTGCTTATAGTAACATTTTTCTAGCAGATGAAGAAGAAAGCAAAATGAAACCATGACTTGAGATTTGAAAAATTCGTTGTCCATTTGTATTGCAAAAAACTAGAAAATATGTTCTGAAGGGAACACTAAAAGTTTGATAAGGAGATTAATATGAGTGTGAACTCAGACTTTAATCAGCCCCTATGCAGAAGCTAGAAATACAGATGGGATTAGTCTAACAGAAACACTGACAAGTGGGACTAAAGGAAACAGAAAAAGCAGGACTTTATTTAAAAAGGCTGCTAGCATGTGTTATCCTTTAAAAAAAGGTAAGAAGAATCACCATGCAATTCAGAGATCATCAGGGCTGCCACTCCCAGGACAGGACTAGGGAAAAGGGCTGCTTCCTATTTGATTCCACAGGGCGGGGCTCTCACAAGAAGCTGGAGCAGATGGGCCACGACCAAGCAGCAGGTGGGGATGCTGCTACCCTGTCGGTTAAAAGGCAGAACATTGAGCCAAAGAGGATTTTTCTTGAGACTTAAGAGCTGATGAAATTTGGTTTGCTAAGATTTGGACTTGCTTGTGAATCATCACCCATCTTTTTTTCCTATTTCTCAGTTTTGGAATAGGAATATCTATTCAAAGCCTATCCGCCATTGTAGTTTGGAAGCCCAAAAGTTGTCTGGTTTCATAGGTTTATGGCTGGAGAGAAATTTTGCCTCAGGATGAACTGTCCTCCTGTGTCACCTACTCATATCTGATTTAAGTGATATTTAGATGAGACTTTGAACTTGACACTTCAGAGTTAATGCTGGAAAGAGTTAATTGTTTTGAGGATATAGAGATGGAAGAAATACATTTGTATAGAAGAAGGATATGAACTTGAGGAGGCAGGGGCAGAATAGTGTGGACTGAATGCTTGTATTCCTCCAAAAATCCATATGTTTAAGCCTTAAATCCAAGTGGGATAGTACTTGGAGATAGGACCTATGAAAATGTCATAAAAGTTAAATGAGGTCTTAAGGGTGGCATATAGGGGTGGCACCCTAACATGATAGGAAAGATTTCCTTTTAAGAAAGGAAGAGACACCAGCACTTACTTTCTCTCTGTCTCTTTCTCTCTCTCTGTCTCTCTCTCTCTCTCTCTGTTTCTCTCTCTCTCCCTCTCTCTCCTCCATGTGAGGACATAGAAAGGAGGTGGGCAGTCTGCAAGCCAGAAAGAGATCCCTCACCAGAAACCAACCATACTCACACCTTCCATCATATTCTCTCTGCTCTCAGGGACTCTCTAGCCTTGCCTATAGAAACTAATCACCAGTTATAATAAATCCATCCTATCCATACTATGGATAGTATAGTATCCATTATTATTTATAATAGTATGGATACTATAAGTCCACATTTTAGATATATGTGAAATATACAACTTTTATTTATTTTTAACAATAATTTAAAACAGCAAAAAACAGCAATTTATCAAATATACTGGCTGGATAATGCAAATAGTATTATAAATCCATATTTAGTTTTACAGTTTAATATGTTTTAAAAGTCATAAATATTACAATGACAGTTTCAAAAGTTTTAAAATTAGCTGATGGAGTAGTATTATCCATACTTTAAAATCCAAGTACGTTTTGAAATTTTATTTTCCCTCACACACTATTTCATGCATACCAGAAAATGGAGCAGTACAATTTGTGATAACTTTGCCTAAGATGCTTAGATATAATGTTAATTTTCCTGCAAACTTCTCAGTTATCAACAGAACCTAATCTTGCCAATTTAAGAAAAAATGTATTAAAGAATATTTAGGATCTTGCTAAATTTCTGGGAAATATGGAGTCAACCTTGCATCTTACACAGCCAGGATAAAGGTTCAAACCATACCTACAATGGCTGTAGCTAAGTCACTGCTACTCATAGTTCTTAGCACAGATCTCATATGTCTCCCTGGACACTTGGATGCCAGCCAGTGTTTCTGAAAGTTGGTGTGTCCCCCAACATTGCCAGGAAAGAAATTCCGCATGTCTGCTTCTTGCTTTGTTCTAAAAAAAAAGTCTAATGTGGACATATTACATCCTATGTCATATGCCTATGCCAGAGCCACAAGGCAGATTGAGATAGAGTGGAAATGCATACATAAAAATGAATGTACTTCAAAATCGAGAGTAGTTCTCGTTTTGTCGTCTCCAAATATAGAAAGGCATTTTGCTCAATGAGTTTAAAGAGGGTGTGAATTGTGGAAAAAACATTTACTCTCTTATGAATACAACTATAGTAACTGACAAATATTTCATATTATGATTAAGGGTGTCAAATGACTCAAAAATCTTGGGGTAGTGTTATTCTTAATAATACTACCTCTCTTTTAAGAATTCCTTCATGCCAAATTAGAATTTTTCTAGACTTTGTATTTTGACCCTAGAAAAAAACTTGAGCAACAGAATTAAAATGAATTTAGAGCTGTAATTTCCTCTTGCACTACTGAGTAAATTACAATCTTTGAATAGAGGCCTGCTCGAATAAAAATATACATACATCTGAATAATGAATGCTAAGGTGCTGGAAAAATGTTCCTTTGAATCAAGAAATGGATTCCCCATGCCCCATAGTTGCTTATTATAATTTTGATTATTTACTTTACAGTGGAAGGGCTGTAATCTATTAAGGTCACTACAAACAGCTCCAGGGCTTCTGATAAGAGCACCTAAATAGATTATCCATTATACATTAGGTCAAATGAATTATCTAAGGGGAATAATCAAGAGTCCTTCAAGGTAAATTTCTTCCATATTAATCCAAACAGGTTTTTAAAACGTATTTTCCCTCACAAAGTTAGAATCTGATTTTAATCATACTCCCTTCTCCCCTAAATAAATAAACATTGATGATATCTCATATCAGAATTGAAACATATTCTCATACAGCATTTCTTGAAGTCTCTAAAATTGATCAACAATATTCTAGCAATGTATTATAGACAACATGTATTTATTTTTAAAAATAATTTGAAACAGCAATTAATAGAGTATATTGACTGGAAAATGCAAATAGTATAGATCAATATTTAGTTTTATGGTTTAATATGTTTTAAAAATCATAAATATTAAAATGACACTTTTGAAAGTTTTAATATTAGTTTATGCATCTCTCTTCACAAATAATTAAGAAAAATATATGCACATACTTTTGTGCAAGTTTATATTCTTTGGACATTTTCCAGGTATAGTTTTTCATTTCTACTGATAATTTGCCTGACATTAAAATACACTTTGAGCAGCAAAATTTTACAAGCCATTGGTAATTAAACAGGAATCATTCCTTGTGATATGGGACTCTGAATGTGCTTAAGATGCAAGGGAAAGCCTTTAATTAACTCCCTATAAATTTATGATGTGACAAGATATTGTCTGTTGCTTTTTCACAGGAGACCTCCCAGAGCCATGAGAGGCCCAGCTCAAGCTATTAGTTACCTTTCAGTGGCAGCAACGCTACTAGAGAATTGAATAGAACTCACCATATCAGGCTGCTCATAAGAACAACTACATAAAAAATTAATCACTCTAGCTCCACGTGTGAAATGTTACAAAAGAAGAAGTCAAAGAGTAAGGGAAAAAAACCACCACAGGGTGCCCTACATTAGCATGAACAAACCACTCTTAATGACTAATGCAAAATGTTGTGGCCCAGGTCCCATGTGCTAGTAATTTTCAAACTTTGGTCATGGTTAAATAATGACCTAGCCAAGGTGGGATGCCCTGATATAAAAGCAAAATGCTCTGTTGTAATTGGGAAAGAAAAACAGCCCAAGTGCCGATATGAGAGTTGAAAGAATTCGTCAAAAACAAAGTGAAACGCTAAACTGAGCAGAGTCAGTTATGTGTGTTATTCTTTTTAAAAATGGAATAATAATGTTAATATTTCCAGTTTAAACCAGTATAGCTAAAACAATCCATACAAAAGTCAAAAGGATTTTTATTTTTATTGTCCCCTAATTACAATTGAGTAAATTTGCCCAAGGCTTATAGTGGGAATTCTGAGATTGAACCCAGGTTTCTCCAAGTCTAAGCCATCAGGTTCTAGAACACTTAGCTATATCTTTCTTTTCCTCTTCGTGAATGTTTAATATCATTTTGGCTTTATGAAAATTATGCATGCTTTAAATGAATATTACTACAAAAAGTGATCACAAGCAATTCTGAAAGAATGAGTAGTGAAATTATATATTATTATTATACACCAACAATATGAAGAAGAAAAGAAAGAATACAGATTTTTAATTACACCAACCAAAAAACCAAATTTTTTATCAAATTATTCTAAGCCTGTTTTTACAGTACATAATTTTATGCTCCAATGCTCACCCATAAAACCTTTCTCAGGTGAAATTATTACTATAAAGAAGAAAACTTTTTAGTTGATAATCAGTCTCCAAAAACATATTGAAGATACACCTGTTCAGAGTTGCCATCCTAAACTCTGGATGAATTTTCTAGGGCCACTGAAGAGTAAATAAATTACTTAATATAAATAGTATCATATGTATAAAGGTGTATTTACAGACATATTTATGTGTGCAATGTGAATTGAAGTTGGAATGATAAGAGACGGTGGGGAGATGACAAGAAGGGATGTTACTCAGGGTGTGTAAGAGACCAGCCTGGCCAACATGGTGAAACCCCACCTCTACTAAAAGTACAAAAATTAGCTGGGTTGGTGATGGGTACCTGTGATCCCAGCTACTCGGGAGACTGAGGCAGGAGAATCGCCTGAACCTGGGAGGTGGAGGTTACAATGAGCCGAGATCTCACTATTGCACTTCGGTAGTCTGGGAGACAGAGCAAGACTCCTTCTCAAAAAAAAAGTAAAAGAATCCTGTTGGTGACTGACAGCTGATGGATTTGTTTAAGCAAGGCTTAATGGAATAAGGAAGGAAAGTTCCTTTGGGTCACAAAACTATCAAACTTAAACCTCCCTTATTGGAGTTGAGCTGCTTCTTTTCTGAGACTACAGGCTGCTGGATTATTGCCCCAATCTACCTAGATCCTAAAAAAAAAATATATCCTTAGCTAAAAGCTTCTCTTTATTTAGGTTAAAGTTTATGTTTGGTTGAATTGAAGCAAATATTGCTTAACTTAATGGGAATTTTAAAGAGACCAATAGTTCTACAAATTTACTGAGTATTTCATTGACCACAGCCTATCTGCTGATATAATAAAAATACAAACACTTACACTTATTAGGTATTTCCTACTTGGAAAGCACTGTTCTAAAAGTTTTATATGAATTAGCTCATTTGAATACTAGTATGGTTTTTATTTTGTTGAAAAGTTTCAATGACCTGCCCAAAGTCAGGCAAACAAATATTAGTTGTAATCAAAATTCAGGCAGCCACCTGCCTTTAGATTGCATTTTTAACCACTGCACTGTAGAGTCTTCCCTGGGGATCTCTTTGATATTTAGTTGTGCTTCTTTCTCTCAAGTTACGTTAACTCTCTGTATAGATGGCAGAGTGATAATTAATAAATATATATAGGTATTTTACAACATAAAATAGTTTTTAGTAATTTATGTTGGCAAAAAGTAAGACCTGTTTAGGAGAAGCAGTGCTTCTAAATAAGAGAAAAAATTAAGGTGAAATTAGAGAACATAGGCCTGAAATAATAACTGATGAAAAAATAGCAAATTAAATCTATATTAAAATAATTTATTTAATAAAATAATTGTTTAGACGCCAATTCAAAGTTGAGGAGATGGCTCCAAGAGGAGAAATGTTCCTTTGATGAGGCAAAATAATTCATTAATAATGAGATATATATGGTGAGTTATAATTGATGGAAGATTTTATCTTGACTGGATATGATACTATTTATGAGTTTGGAAAATACTACTTTTCAAGGAGAGCAACTAAGATTCCCTAAATATATTTTTGCACAGTTAAACAGTGGTTTTTATGTTTGGAAATAATGCCATGCTGTTTTAAAGAAAAGAAATTTTATATTCCTTCAGGAATGAAAAGCTCAACTGATATTTGTTTGTATTTTGAAATTTGGAAAGCTTGCATTGAAATTTGATACCTGCTTTCTATACTGGTATCAAAATGTACTTTATATGACATTAAATATAATTGTAGACCATATGAAATTATATTCAACCAAGTTGATTTATAGAAAACGGCCATTTTCAGAGGTTGCAGTGAGCCAAGAACATGCCACTACACTCCAGCCTGGGAGACAGAGTGAGATTCTGTCTCAAGAAAAAAAAAAAGAGGGCCATTTTATATATTTCAATTTAATGTATATCACATGATTCTTATCAGATCATATAATAGAGACACATTTTAACATTGGAACTAAATTAAAATTAGACTGCATTTCATTAGTTTTTTCTTATTTCTTGATAATCTAAGTCTTAAAAAATGAGTAATACTTCAACCATGTGGTTGTACCCTTATCATACTAAACTTATTTTAGCTGTTGTCACAAATAATCTGTGTCCATAATGACTCAGGCACAGCAGAAGTGTGTTTCTTGCTTACAGAGCATGCCGTGAAGTTGTTCCTGGTTTGTGAGCAGCTTTTCACCACTGAAATACCCATGAATCCAGACAACTTTATCTTCAATTCTGCTGCCACGAAGGCCTCCTCATCATTTGGCAGCCCCTCACCAGAAAAGATTATTGCATGGCATGCTTCTCAACAGCATTGGCTTGAAAGGGATCCATCTTAGAGTTGCTCACATTCCATTAATGAGAATTAGGTACAAAGCCACATCCAAAATTAAGGAAGATGGGAAATACAATCCAGACAAATGCCTTGGAAGAGAAAATAGTCACTGGAGGGCAGCTAGGTAAATCTGCAACCTTACTGTGTAGGAAAATTATATATTTGATTTACAATGTGGAATATCTTTTTTAAAGCATTACCAAAAGAAATTAAATGGTTTTCACTGAGAATTATTAGAATTTACATGCTCACTTTGTTATTTATATTTTATTAATCTATTGTCTTAACTAAGTAATTAAATTTGTTCTCTCTTCCACACCATGTACAAGAAATCATTATTACAAGCGTCTTTTGCCAATGAATGTCAATGGCCAAATTGTGACATGTAAATTTGGTTTAAGTAACATATAACATGAGATAAATACCTTACCTTTATAAAGAGAGTGAACTTAAGGACATATAACTAAGGCAACACCTCTAAGTATTTTTTCTTGTTTATAATCATCATTTCATAATAAACAGATACAGATTTTAAATGAAATGTATAACATGTCACAACACTTGTCAATCTAGAGGGCAATTAAAGAACAACAGATGATAAAAACTCAGTCATAAAACAAAATACCACTTAACAGAAAGTAAATGTATATGTATAGCTAAAATATTTAAATCAAAAAATAATTGTAGTCCTCGCTGCATTTTCTACCTTTACTGAGTGCAGTAACTGCACCCTTATTTTATGTGTAAGCACACACCAACATTTCTAAAATATTTTTAATATTCTCATTTTTCATTTTTCATGCTCTTCAACTCATCAAAGCTCTAAGCAACATTCGTCTCATAAAAACAAGTTGCTGCAAGTTATACATATGTTTAAGAATATGCTATACAAATACATGTATATAATACTTCCCTTTTGTCCTAGCACTTTTGCTTTTGTTTATGTCTGCTTTTGTTTTTCTTTTGGTTTGAACTGGGACCAGTTGTTTTTACTTCTTGCAGTTAAATTATTTCCTCTCCTTTCACCCATTGTCAACATTTAAGGGAGATGAACAGATAGCACAAGATTCAGTTTTCATTTACACATGTTCATCTCACAGAAAGTGACACAGCAAGTAACACATGGTATAACTTAGGTGTTTTGTATCCTGACACGTCAATACTTACTTCTCTCTGTGTCTCTTCTGGGAGAAGGAAAGACAACCAGGGAAGTGAATAGCTAAAGGCAAAGAAAGGAAATTACAGAATTTGTAAAAAGGCTCAGGTAATTCACAAATTATATTCTAACCTGTGAGTATTTTGAAGACAGAAGGGAAAGTTTTGTCAACGTGTCCCTGGATGGAGCATACCATTACTTAGAAGGCAATATAACAAGTCTATGTTAAATAAATGAATGAATAAATAACAAGTCTATGTTAAATAAATGAAGTCTATGTTAAATAAATGAATACCATTACTTAGAAGGCAATATAACAAGTCTATGTTAAATAAATAAATTATTCTGCGTAATTAGTATTTAAGTGACAATGGAGTATTGAAAAGAAATTCTTTCTTGTATATATATTTTATCTGACTTCATTGTTTGATTAGATAATCATATTACAAAAATATATAAAACACTGTAAAAGATGATATATGAAGAAACATTTTTTTGCCTTTTTAAAATTATTATCATAAATGTTTTAGATCACCTAAGTAAGAAGCTATGTATTCTATTAAAAGAATATTGTAAATACATTTGATTTAGTTGGAATATACAGAAATGATTTTACTAGAAGGTTCTAGTTTAGGGTAGCACTTCTTAACTGTTTTCTTAATCCAGTAATATTTATCTAAAAATAAATCGATTCCAACCATTGTACATGTTTTGGGAAAAAGGAAAATATGTTTTTTATTTCATTTATAATTTTAAATAATTACAATTAAAGACTTGCAAACTAAGATTAAAGCACAAAGAAATTATTCAGGACATTAAGTCATTGACCTTTAGAAAGAGGAACTAAACTGGCTTGTACTTATGGAAGAGGGTGTGCGTGTGTGTGTGTGTGTGTGTGTGTGTGTGTATGAGTGTATGTGTGTGTGTGTGCCTGTGTGTGTGTGCATATTTTATTCGATTACTATCTTAAAGAATTTTATCTGCTTATTCTTCCATTATGAAAAGGATTCTACCATCACCTAGTCCCGCATTCAACCTTCTTTAGATGTGTATAGCACTCTTTATCACACTGAGAATTCTCCATAGATATATGAAAGTATATGAAAAATGGTGTTATATAAATATTTTCATTAAGAACTGTTGTCAGTTGCACAAATCTTTCTCCTGTTTCTTACCATTGGAAAGAATTTCATTCTCCTTATCATAGTCTTCACCAATCTCTATCAATAATGAAATTAAGAGGTAGTCTCGAGAAATTGTAATCTCATATTATAATGAAATGATCATATAAAACGTGTGCATATAGACATATATGAGTGTAATATATATGTACATATACATGTATATGAGTATAAATACACAGATACAATCACAACACTCAACTTCTTATTCCCTTTTTACTTCTAACTCAACACTTTAAATGTTTTAATATTCTGTTTCTTCCTTCCCCAAACTCTTCAAATTAGTCCAAATTAGCTCACACATAAATAGCATTCACTTTGTGGAAAATAGTTGCTGGAGGATATCTATTATATTGTTAAGATCAATTCCTTCTCTGTTCTCCTAGCAGTGTTTTGTTGTTTTGTTTTACCATTCATCTTTACAAAAGACAGTCAGCTAGTGGAAAGAGTCTTGCAATTTTAATAGAAATTAATTTCACCTGAAAAGAAATCTTTATTTTTCACTGCAAATTGATGAACTGTCAGTATTTTTTTTAGTGGAATGAATGAACTAACTAAATCAGATGCACAATGCATTTATTCCTGCCTCAGCAGACTGGGATTCTGCTTTCTTTTCTATTTCTCTGTATGAAATGTAGATAAGAATGGCTGTAATAGAGCTTGGGCAAAAATTCAAAGTGGTTGCCAAAATCCATGTCTGCCCAACACACAAGGGAGATGATAGCCTTTATCTTTAAACTCCCTGAATTACCAATATTTTATTACAATCACCTTTCATTCTTATTCAACTATAATTGCATATTTTAAAAAAATGAACTGTATACATATTACCCAGCAATTATTTTATTTTACATGGTTCTTAGCCTTAATTTGATATATTCAAAAATGGTTGTAAGTTTTGTTTGGTTTGGCTTTATCTTGCATTTTTTGTAAAATAGATTAAACAGTGCTTCTCCATAGCTTGAATTACCTATTTTCCAAAAGCAATCTCTCCAGCCAATGATAGTCTTGGAAGGAGATTTATACATTTTGGCTAGGCTATGCAATTTTTTTTCTACCACCATTTGAAGAGGATGCTTTTAGTTCTTGTATATGCATTCTGAAACTGCAGTAAAATATATATATATATATATATATATATATATGAATATATATTTTGCCATAGGCTTAGCAAACAAAGGCAAAGGATTAAGCTAAATTAGAAAGTAAATAACTCTATAACTTGTATGTCATGGATAAGTAAATAATATTTATTACAAGTTAACAAGCAAAATTAAAGTATAAATATAGGTATGCTACAATTTGACAAATTATTTAAGAGAATAATAAACATATATGTTCTAACATAGAAAATGATAATAGACAATATTTTAAGCAGTTACTACAGGGCAAACATTGTTCTATATGCTTTATTAAATACATTTAACTCAGGAGCAACTTTTTAATGTAGGTAAAATTATTATCTTCATGGTGAAGGTAGAGACAGAGAGTTTAAGTAATGTGGCTGAGATCATAGCTTTTAGTGAACGTAAACCAGTAAGTTTGATTAAATTTAACTTTTAGCCACATTTTAAAAGTATCCACACTGAACCTAAAGAAGGTTAATTATGTCAAAATAATAATTGAAAAAAAAGACAATGGGAGATGCTAAATTGAGATGCAGAACATGTAGAGATGGCAGGATTTTGTTCTTGTCTGCAGATCCCTTTGTCCCACGTTCTCTTTTAGCTATGCGTATAGCTACAGAGAGAAGGGAAAATGACGAATATTAAGAATGAACTTGGTCCATTCAGAGAAGTTTTGTGGGTACACTTATCACTTTTCAATTTTGTTTTCTGTCTGCTACAGGCCTGAGCATTGATGTGTATGGGAACAATATGAGATGATTGATGGCCACATAAGAATAGAAGCATTTGCCAGCAACTGCAGAGGGCATTTCAATTCTGCTATAGAAAAATTTCCAAGGATTGTTTTATAGGGAACTTTGGAAACAATCTACATTGCCAATTTATAGTACATGCTGCGATGCATTATTGGGTATATATTGGTTATGATTTACAGCAGGGACATATAAGCTTACATGGTCATTTCAATGACTCTTAAACTTTTTCAAAAGAAGGATCTGATTCCTACCCACATGTTATTAGATGTGGTGAAGAAATGTTAAGTATGAAGAAACAAATTGACAAGTATTTAAATGATCTCTTTATACTGATTAGATCTCTAAATGCAAGAATAACCCACCCAGGGTTTTTTTCAAGATAAATTGACATGAAGGCTTTCGTACATATATCTCTTAAGTTTATTATAGGTAGTCTAACGTGATTGTCTGCATTGTGCATGATTTGCTGGTACTTAGAATGAGAATTAGGAGAAATAGCCATTATATCCAGAGCTCATAGGCCACTGAGTCCTTTATGAAATGAAACTGCATATGATGGAAAGATAGCAATTGTTAGAACTATGTTTAAGCTTTCTGTTCCAATTTCAGGACCCTCCTTTCTGGATAATGTAATATTAAAACTTGTTTCTAAGCAATGAGTTATCCCAGTGCACATTCCTAAACAAAGTGTGTTGATGGTTTTCAAGAACTATGTAATTTCTGAGCATCCCCAAGAAATATTCAGTGGATCTGTTTGCTTAAAATTTTTCATAACAATACTCAGATGTTATTTGTTTTTCCATTATGTTGTCATTTGCACTAATGATGCATTAATAATGCAAATGCCATGAAGGTAAAAACATGTACACCACAGCAGAAATAAAAACACCACCAATCTACTAAGAGTCATGGAATTCACACTCACAGACACACACACACACACACACACACACAGACACTATCTTTTTCTCTAAAGACAAAATAAAAAACTAACAAAGTGAGCCAGCTTCCACTTTAAGGAAAACAGTTATTGATTTTAAGCGTTTAGAATTTTGAAAGTTTTGTATTGGCCACCATGAAATCAACAACTTCTCATTATTCAAAAACGTTTTATCTGATATTGGTGATGTAATCAATATTGATATTTCATAATAAAATGGGTAAGCACTATAACTTAGTAAATGAATATTTTTCAAATGACCAACACATAATGTTAAAAGGTCATATGTGTATAAAATATTCAAAGTACAAAACAATACCAATGGAATGTAATGGCATAAAGTGAGTATAAATCTTTTTTGATGGGGTTTCAAATTCAACCTTGAAATAAACTTTTAAGAAATTACTTGTCAAGTTTTGGTGTATTAACCACCAAGAAGAATATCGAATATTATCTGAAATGATGTTAAAAACTGTCCTCCTTTCCAATTAAATATATGCATGACACCATATTTTCTTCACATGTTTCAATCTAAACAACACATTGTACAATATTATTACAGAAACAAATTTGAAAATCCAGTTAACTTCTATTTAGCCTGAAGTTATTAAAAAATTGCCAAAATGCAAAATAGTCTTCTCATTACATTATTGGGTTTTGGAAAATATAGTTATTTTAATAAAATATGTTACTTAGACTCCTGTGATATGGATTTTATTGTTATTTTAAATTGAATTAATAAACATTTTAGGATATCATTTTAATTCATAGTAAGACATATAAAGATACTGTATATGCATAGATACAGATATATGCATTATACAGATAGATACAAATAAATATGTAGACATAGATATGACTTGCATAAACAAAAGTTCTTTGGAGTCCTCAATAATTTTAAGACTGTAGTGGATCTCTTAGGTTGACATTGTTTCATAAATGTGTCTTGTGATATGCATATTCCTCCATATATTTTCATGGCTATCTCCCACCATAGATTTGTACTTCTGTTCCAAATATACCTACTAAGAAATCCTTTTCAAAATAACCTCACCTTCATATTACATCTTCTTGATCTTGTTTGTTTTTCATTGTAGCACTTACCTCTATTAACAATTATATATTTACATTTATATATTCTAATTGTATATTTACTTAATATGTACACATTAACAATGATATATTTACTTTTATACACTTATATTTATTTGCTGATATGTTTACTTTCTGTGTCTCTACCTGGACTGTAATATTCATAAAGATTAAAATTTTATTTTGTTCACCACTGTATCCCTAGTGTATAAAAGATTTCTTAATAAATATTGAATAAATAACTAAATGCATAACAATCAGTAAGATGGTAACATTTTCTCAAATCTCTCATATTACAATGCTCAATGTATTTTTCCCCACTTATACATTTGATGATGTTACTCCAAACCAGTATTTAAAACCTTTCATTACTTTTCTGTTGCTCAAAGGTCAGAGTCAATCTTCTTAACAAGTCGTTTAAAGCCTTCTGTCGTCCATGTAAATTCACTTACTTCTCCAGATCTCCATCTCAACATTCATTGCATTGTTATGTGTGCTTTAGTAACTTGGAAGAATGTATAAGTAATTCACAGATGATATGATTACTGACTACAGTATTTTTGTTTATATAGTTCTTTTAATTATTCCTAAACTGAAAGTGAATAAAACATATGTAAATAGATAACCAATATATACCTCACTAGGTTTTAATTATTATTTTTGAATCACAGCTAGAGCAGTTAAATAAAGGGTACAGTTATATAGTGACAAGTGCTATGAAAAGGATAGTGTGCTGTGAGAGAGAGTAACTATGGTGGGGGCATGTGTGTGCATAACTAGCAAAGAAGCAATGTCAGGTAACATAGCCAGGAAAGTTCTTCCCCAAGGCAATACGTGAGTTGAAATCTGAATTATAAGAAAGAATCAAACATTTAAAGATCTAATGGGAAATAAAGAGTAAATGCAGTCAATGAGGTAGATACAGGCTTGGTGTATCCTTACAGTTAAAGGTAGTTCAGAATGGCTGGAGTCAGTGAGCAGGGAGGAGCGTGGTATGAATTACATTCAAATGGCCAGAGGCTGACCAGGGAAAGAGTTTTAATTATATTTTAAGCACAAGTGAAAATCACTGGAGACATTTAAACAGATTAAAAAAAACTATGATGTTATTTACATATTAAGAAGTTAAAGACCGAGTGAGAGAAATGTTAACTATGTTACTCTGTAGAATGTGATTATTTGTATTAAGCAGAAAAAATGTGGCCAGAATTGTCAAATTCTCTTTTGCATGTTGAAGTACAACAGAATGTGTATTGTAAGTGTTCAGGTTTGGGGTGCTTGCTGTGAATAATACTCATGTAGGAGAACAGAGATTCATGAATAAGTCTGTTATATACTTTCTGAGATTATCCCAGTCAGGTATGTGCTAAGTATTACTACATTCAAATACGTGTGCCAAGTACTACTACATTCAAATACATGTGCCTGTGTGTGTATGTGTGTGTGTATTAGTGAAAACTTATGAGACAGAGAGGGAATAAATTGCTTACAAGATAAATAAACAATTTAGATAACTTCTACTTTGTTTTATCAGTCACACATACTACACCTACTTTTTAGTAGTATGTAAAGGAAGTTTTAAAAACAATTCTTTCAGTGTAAGACTACAAATATTTATAGTTAGGGATTTTAATAAAAGTGTTTCCTCCAAAGTCATGTGGATTTATATGAGAAATATATTATACGTGTGCTGTCATAGACAAGGAGACATCACTGGCCTCCACTGAGGTATACACGTTTTTCTCACCTTTGTTACCATTCACTGATGCTCACTATTACATCCTGGGACCAAAAGTTCTTTTCAGTCATCAAGGGAAGCACATGTGCTAGCTAGATATTTTCTTACAACAGCCCAAGTTCCCCTTGGATCTGCTGCCATTTCAAACGCTTAACCGCTGGGACTGGACATGGGAATTCTGAGTGTTACAACCACTATTCAATCACATCCAGAAGTGAAGGTTTCCTGTGAAATTTACTTTCCTCTGGATTCTATCACAAGAAGTCAGATAGGAGTCGCATCTATTCTGGAATCTCCATCCGTGAGCTTTCTCTCTCACCTTTCCACACTTGCTTGGGGCAGCTTTTAGGCATTTATTTTGTCTAAACTCTGGGAATGTTCCCATTAGAAACTTCATTCTTCCTTTTCATTTTGTCTTTTTCTGCACTTGGGGAGGGAAAATTGTAGTTAACTCCTTATACATCCATGTGTTTGGTTCATTATGTAAATATTACATACTTCGATTCAACCAGAATCTGCTTTTTGGTAATTAAACCACATTTTTTGAATCAACTTCAAATATTTGTCTCTCAGGAGTCTGGATCAAGTACTTTCATTTTTAAAGTATTGTCTTGCTTGCAAATATAAAATCAAACAAATTAAAAAACTTATACTGTGAAATTAATGGTGATAGTTTATTTTCTTGGTAAATAAGTAAAGGCCAATAATTCAATGGGTGGAGTGCCTTAGACAACTAGGAAAAATGAGTAATTACTGAGAATAAGATATATTTATCAGTATGTACAAATAAAAGCATACATTACAAAGGAATACACTAACTCTAGAATTAAAGACAGAACATACAAAAATGTTGTGCCAATCTTATAAAGACCTGTTGATATTTAAAAATAATTTGGAAACATGATGAAGAAAGATATTAAATTTAATGTTAATTGCCATGAAATTAGCAATTATCTATCTAAACCAAACAATAAAATATTGGGTCAATTTATGCTTTCCAGATATTCAAATTTTGAACATTTTATATTAGAAATATAATGACAAAAACATTTAGTAAAACTGGTAGGAGTCATGTTTTGAGATTTGCTTTTTGTTAAAAGGAGTAAAAACCTCAAGATGCATTATTTAATAAATATTTTAAATATAGGAATTTTATATACAATAAAAAAGGAAAATATATGAATAAAAATATGAGCACTGTAGTTTTCTAGAATGCAATAAAGTGTGATGAATCTTTTTATCATTAAAATTTTATATATTTCTAACTGCTTTATAGCTAGTAAGAGATCACCATTATGGACAGTTATAAAGCTTGTCACTTTTTAATGCAGACAATTCATTTTTACAGATGCATCTATCAAAACTCTGTTCTTCATAAAACTTTTTCTTAGCCTTATGAATATTTTAGTTTTCATGAACATTTATATTCCAATTATAAATGTAAATTTTTCAGATGGAAGACATTATATAAAAAGGCACTCTATTAAAAACTCATATTTCTTTGACAGGTTTTGACATGATACCAATGGCAGAAAACATTTTATATTTAATGTCACTAATAAGTCATGCATCATTTAGACAATGCATGTTCATTTGTAAACTTGGGCACAGATTTCATGTATTTTCTCCACAGTGTACTATAAATACAATCGTTTCTGTACTTAAATCCACATAATTTTTGATTAAAAAATAATGTAACAACTCTTATCCATGCACATGCTAAAAAACATTAATCGTAGACTTCAAGGCCAGTATATAAATCTAATTTTATACCCCAGCTTTAAAAACATTAACTCCTCTTGGCCATGAGTAGTGTTTTTCAAAGCAAACTTTATCATCAGAATCAACTAAAACCAATCGACTCCTCATCTTATTTCAGATTTACTGAATAAGAATCTCCAAAGGAAGAATCACGATCTGCGAATGTCTGTTTTCTAAATATATTTTAGTTGTTAGTTATGTAAAGCAAAGTTTGAGTACTAAGAACCTACAAAATAAAATAACCTAGTCTTTGGTTTAGTATGTAATTCAGCCTCCAGCCCTGCTTTTAGCAAGTCAGCCAGATACTCCCATGTAACCATCTTTGTCTGTTTTGTGCTGCTATAACAAAATACTAAGTAATTTATAATGAGCAGAAATTTACTGGCTGACAGTTCTGGAGGCTGGGAAGTTCAACATCAAGGTGCTGTCCTCTGGAGAGTGTCTTTTTTGTCACATCATGACATGGTGGAATGTGAGAGATAACAAGAGGGGGACAAACACAACTTGTATTTTTGTAACAGCACAAATTCCACCCTTAATGTTGGAGCCCCATGGTCTAATCATTTTCTCTCTCTTGTCACCCCGGCTGGAGTTCAGTGGAACAATCTCGGCTCACTGCAGCCTCCACCTCCCGAGTTCAAGCAATTCTCCAGCCTCAGCCTCCTGAGGAGCCTAGATTACAGGTGCATGACACCATTTTGGCCAGGCTGATCTCGAACTCCTGACCTCATGTGATCTACCTACCTTGGCCTCCCAAAATTCTGGGATTACAGGCGTGAGCCACCTCGCATAGCCTCTCTCTTTTTTCCTTTTTTTTTTTTTTTTTTGGCAGAGTCTCACTTTGTCAACCTGGCTGGAGTGCAGTGGCACCATTTCAGCAGCCTCTACCTCCAGGTTCAAGTGATTCTCTTGCCTCAGCCTCCTGAGTAGCTAGGATTACAGGTGCCTACCACCATGACTGGTTAATTTATTTTTAGTAGATACGGGGTTTCAACATGTTGACCAGGCTGGTTTTGAACTCCTGACCTCTAGTTTTCTGCCCTCCTCATCCTCTCAAAGTGCGAGGATGACAGGTGTGGGCCATCCCTGAACCCTGCCTAGGCCTAATCACTTTTTTAAAAGCCTTCATTTTAATATTGTTGCAATAGCAATTAAATTTCAACCTGTGTTTTGGAGGGGACAAACATTTAAACCATAATGCCAACTTTACACAAACTATAGCATTCCAAACTTTCCCAAATCCCTTTTCCTTTCTTGAGAGAAGTTAAGCGATTAAAAGAAATTCTTAGTGGTAAAATAAAGATTAGAATGCTGGTGTCCTACTTTTAGGCTCTGATATAAAACCTCCCTACAATTTATTTTTTTAAGGTGAATGATGTGTACGGCATTGGAGGGAACCTAGGGAAAACCTTCTGTGTTCATCATTCTGTGAAATTTTGTTTTTGACCTGATGACAAACTGAAAATAATTCATTCATTGCCTTTTTGGAAGAGTTTTCTAAAATTTATTAAAGTTAGATGTATGATTTATTTATGCATATGTTAGTTTTATGAACATAAAACCATAACCCTGCATTGGTTTATAAAACTTTAGTCTGATTTTTTTTTATTTTCCAGTTAATTTATATGCATTATATCTTGAATAAGATCATCACATTTTTATCAGATAGAGTCAGTAATTTTTTTTAAATTAATATAATAAAATGTCATAAAGAAGACTGCTATCAAGTATATAAATAGGAAAATAAAATTTAATTTAATTTTCAATTGAGTAATATTCAGTAATTTACTTTTAAAATGTTTTTTGACATCAAACATTTGAATTTTTGACAAGAATTTTGGTCTATAAACTTTTGCTGCTATTCAGTTTGTCATCATGTCAAGACTTTTTTTTTAATGCAGTTTCTATGCTATTTAAATGTAAGAAATTTCACATGGCAGTAGACAACTGCAAACATTTCAAGTGTTTCTCTTTACAAAGATAATCCCATAAATCCAAAAAATCTTTATCATTGAATGTGCCAGAATGTGTAATCATACAATAAGAATTTGTCATTTTTACCCCTAAGTTTTGCCAGTGCCCTGTAGACTCTTTTGGAAACACACATAGTATGTGAAAATCAGTTTTATTATTATTCATTTTTTGATATTTTAAGTTGGACCAAGAAGTTGAAAGAAAGAGCATCAAAAAAATTGAGTGTTTTTTAATGAATACATGGAAAAACAAAAATAAAAATAGTTGGAGCATGAGAATCAGAGGTTCTAGAGGTTTGACCTGGGGAGGGAGGAAGTAAAAAAAGAACTGCAAAATCTGCAAAACATTGCCAGCGTGGATTGTGGACATGGAGACCCTTGTCTGTCATATTATGAAGCCACTTTTTATATTCATAGTAGTAGAAATGTATTGATAATATTTAAGTAGATGGGTAACACTGTCAGGTTTGTATTTTTAAAAATTCAGTTTTAGTGAGAAATACGTTTGAATGTGTTTTTGAGATTTTGTGATTAGCACATTTGGAAAACTGTGGAAGTGATTTTGATAAGAGATGATTTAATTTTTAACTGATATAGGTGATATTGATAAACAGATGAGTTATAAATTCAAAGAGTTTGGTGATATTCCTGAAGTGGAACAAAGGGGATTTCAGATGCTGTGTGAGTCTATCCCAAAATGGTGAAAACCTGTCTCTACTAAAAATACAAAAATTAGCCAGGCGGTAGTGAGGCAGGGTTGTAATCGGAACTACTTGGGAGGCTGAGGTGGGAGAATCCCTTTAGCCTGGGAGGAGGAGGTTGCAGTGAGCTGAGATTGTGCCTGCACTCCAGTCTGGATGTGAGTGAGACCCAGTCTCAAAAAAAAAAAAAAAGAAAAGAAAAGAAAAAAAAATGTCTATCCACATGGCCTTTTTGCCAGAAGAAAATTGAAACTATTAATTAAATATTTCATATAAAAGCTACATTTTTTCTTAGGTACATTATGCATTTATGAAAAAGTCATTTTTTTTAAACCGAATAGTCACATTGATTTTCTATCTAAAGGTCTAAAGCCTTTTGAATAACAAAATCATTCTAAAGTTATTTTTCAAATTATCACAAGCTCTCTGGAAAAAAAAGACTCATAAAACTAATAGTACAACTTACTGAGGGCTATTTACTTTTTGATAGTTATCTATTTGTTAATAAAAGAGACATTTCACCAAGTCTCTCAACATTTCCTTTTCTCCAAGTGCAACGAAAACTGTGAACCACTCCTTTGTAAAACATAAAACCATCTATATTAAATTTAAAGATCATATCCTAGGAAAATATAAGTGTATGGATATTAGAAGATTAAGAAAAGTCTGATAAAATACAACATCAAAAAAGAAATTAAGTAAAAACATAGATTCCAATGAGATATGTATCTTTATTTCTTTTTAGATCCATTGTTATTGGGGTGATAAGCTCTTTAAAATTAATATAGACATAGACTGGGGCAGATGAAAGACACATAAATTTTAAAATTATTTGGATTGTAATGCATAATTAGAAAAACCAACTGTGCCAAAAAACTGAGTTTAAAAAGTTAGGAATTTTTCAATAATAGAGGGAAATTTTGTTTATTAAAATATATACAACTTACAGTTTTCTGTGAGTTTCAAAATGTCATAGTAAATGTGACTGGTCGGTAAAGTGGACAACTTGATTTAATTTTCTATTTGAAATTTGGATCTGCCAATGTAGCTGTAGTTTTGAATAATCACTATTTATCTGTTATGAATTGAATTGTGTCCTCCTGAAAAGAAATGTTGCAGTCCTAAATCTCAGTCCCTCAAAATGTGACCTTATTTGGGAATAGGATTTTTACAGAGGTAATCAAGTAGAGGGTGAGCCCTAAGCTAATATAAAAAAGAGAAAATGTGTGCAGAATTAGGCATGCAGAGAGGGAACAGTATGTGAAGAGGCACAGAGAGAATGTTATGTGAAAATGAAGGCAGGCATTGGAGTGATGCCTCTACAAGAGAGGGGATGTCAAAGATTGCCCGCCAATCACAGGAAGCTGAGAGAGGCACAGTAAAGCCCTATTAAGGAACAAACACCGCTGATAACCTGACCCTGGACTGCTAGCCTTCAGAACTGTGAAACAATAAATTATGCTGCTTTAATCCACCCAGTTCATGATTCTTCATTACAGCAGTTTGGGGAAAAGAATGCATCACTTGAATTAATAAATTTTCTTCAAAATATTGAAAGATGGAAGAAATGTTTCTCCAACAATTGTGTAATAGTTTATTCTAATTGAATATCATTGCTTAGAATGCCATTAATTATAAAAAATATAGCCATTCTGGCCACCATTCAATGCTTTGAACACAATACTCGGCATCATGGAGAAGTTGTTATTATAATTTGAATTTACTCTGACTCTATTAGTAGTAAAGAATTAAGTTACAAACTTAATCATGTTCAATCTAGCATAGAAACATTAAGCTCTTTGAATGCATGCTCTGTGTCTAAGTCATTTTGGAATTCTCCTCCAGAATTAGCACAGCATCCTCTGTGTCACAGTCTTTAACAATTATTCAATGAATTAGTCAAATCAGAGATGCAAGCAAAGTAAAAGGATATTATTCTTAACTTTAAAAACAATATATAAGAACAGAAAGCCAAACACCATATGTTCTCAGTAATAGGTGGGTGTTGAACAATAAGAACACATGGACTCAGGGAGAGGAGCATCACACATTGGGGGCAGTTGAGGGGGTAGGGGAGAGAGAGAGGGGGTAGGAAGGGAGGGGAGGGTGGGGAGGGATAACATGGGGAGAAATGTCAGATATAGTATGCACCTAAAGTAAAATAAATACATTAAAAATCAATAA
This sequence comes from Cacajao melanocephalus, assembly GCA_963573385.1. Taxonomy (NCBI): domain Eukaryota; kingdom Metazoa; phylum Chordata; class Mammalia; order Primates; family Pitheciidae; genus Cacajao; species Cacajao melanocephalus. The sequence continues at coordinate 30,273 of CAUYLG010012895.1, read as the reverse complement.
ATAAATAGACATTTTACTGTTTTATCTGAACGCTGGTAAAAAAAACAAAAGGCAGTTGAATCTTCTTCTACTTTGAATTATATCAGAAATAGACACATACAGCAGACCTAGTAAATTACTATTTCCATAACTTGTAGTTCTAGTCTTAGAAAACAGGTATGAGAGGTTGTTGTAAAAGCTGATACTCTCTCTTTTTTGAAAGAGTTTGATCATCACCTCCTGTACAACGGAAATATTTTTATAGTTAATACTTTATGTTTATATTACTTTATATTTGAATCAAAATGCAATTTTCTTTAACTATGTTCTTAGGTGGAAAATATATATTAATCCTAAATAAGTAAGCACAAAAGATGTAAATAATGTATGAGAAGAGAAAATCCAAACCCTCTAAGAATTGTAGTATTTTTCAGCTTATTAGACAGTGGCAATGTCATCTCAAAAGGTATCTATAACACTAAAGTTCATTTAACTTTTAAAACCACATTTAGAAATTTTATTTTTATTTCCATAACAATAAGACAGTATCTATTTCTCAAGCAATTTGCATGCACTGAGCAAGTTCCATGGAGCTTTCATGGATTTTTTAATTAATACTTTGAGTTTAGTTGACAATAATCAACATCTAAGTCCTTTACTGACCCCTCATTTAAAGAACACCATGGCCCATAATTCATAAGTCATTGAACTATATACCCCAAAATTAAATTTGATTTAATTTTTAATATTAAAATCATCTCCCCAAATTGTTTCATTTTTAAATTTTTCCCAAATATAAGCACTCAAAAAAATCCTGAGATTCCAATGAAGCAAATTTTCTGAGACATGATTTTAATAATACACTAACGCTTAACTAAGAATAATACTGAGTGATAAGATGAAAATTCTTTGCCTAATTATGTTTTTGATCTCCCCAACTTCGTTTATATTCATGGGATATCACTGCACTAGCTCCTGTGCACTATAAATACATGTCTCTTCCTTCAGTATTTTTTTTTTGTTATTTGTTAAAATTATATTATTCTGGCTAAGAGATGTCTCCTTAATTTTGTGTTAGTTTATTTAAGTGAATTCTTATATTGAAGATTATAATATTCACTGAAAAGTAGAAAAAGCAAGGAATGCACTATAAATGTAATAATAATGATGAGTGACCGTACTGACACAAATTATAGAAGAATCAAAAAATTAACAAAATCTTCACTTTTTCAGTTTTAATAATGTATAAACTTCACCGTCCTACCAGAACAGTGACTCTTTAAATATTCAAGAAATTCTGCACTATGCAATGCCTAAAGACAAAAGCAAGACTTTGATATTTTGAAACCCAAGACATTTTGCCATTCTTTTATTTTGTACTTAAAGTTATATTTGTTTCTTAGCTAAATTTGTTTTTTAGGTTTTCTGCACTAGAATGAGGTTTCTATGTTCAGAAACAAATTAAGCATTTTTTTACGGAAACCTCTAAGGATTTCTAAAAGAAATAGTGTGTAAGAAATGCAACTAACCCCAAAAGATATTTTTAAACAACAGCAAAACTTTGAAGAAAAAAGTAGTATGAATCCCAGATTTATATCTCAACTCAATAAATAATCTAAAAACATTTACTTTTGCAAAAACACTATTAAATTCATTAATGATCAGATACATTGCAAATTACTTTTTATTAGAAACTCCAGATTACAAGTAAGTCATTTTCTCAAAAGATCGGCCAAAGAGTCTAAGAGACACTGTATTTCAACAGCAAGTTTACTGTGGTTATAAATATACTAAAAGTGCATTCATATAATTTTGTTTAAATAACTAAATATTTAAAAGTAAAAATAAAATATTTTCAATAATTTGATTACATTTGTAAATAGCATAGGCATTTTTGAGCTGTTGTATAAAATATATCTGTATTGTCTGAGGAGCAAACAATGGAAGAAAAGTTATTGGATCCTTTTTGGAATATTAATATGTTGTCATTTAAGGACACAAGAAATAACAAAAACAGAAACTAAAAACATTTCCTTGTATAGTTCTAAAATTTCTGACATAATTCTAACCAAGAGTTTAAATGAAAAAGAGAATGCGCACTTTCCTGCTTTAGTTAAAAAAGAAAAAAAAAAAGCCAGCATATGTCTTCAGTCCTAACAAAAACTTAAATTCCACTTAATTTTAGTTTTAAATATTTATACTCTTTTCCCAGGAATTCAGGATAACACCCTGAATTCCTGGGAAAAGAGTGTGAAAAGTGATGGAATAACAAGTTATTTCTATCTAAGTTTTTTTTTTTTTTTTTAATTCTTCAATGTATTTGCTTTAAGGGTGCTAGAATTCATTTCAAAATTAGTGGCTACAAACATTTTGTCATGTATCAATTAGTTAATAAAGAATAAAAGCAAAATTAGGAAAACAAACACAAAACAAGTTTAGTATTGTCCAGGTATTAACAAAAGGAAGTCAAAGCCAATGTGCATTACCACGAACTGCGAGGATAATCAAATAGTTCACAATTACTGAAAATAAGTATTAATGAGAAAACCAATACTTGCATCAATTTAAAATCAAGACTAATTCAAGACATTTCTGAACTGACATCAATAAACTTCTAAAATCATGAGACTTCCTACTGTAAGCATGGAGAGATTTTATTGGGATAGAATTTTGAATTAGGGGATTTGCTTGGAGTAGATATGACTGATGCATATATGGTAGATACATAACGGACATTCTGATGTGCTGCTCATATTACTTCTCATGGATGGATCTGTTGTCTCAGCTAGTGAGAGTGCTGTCAGTCTCCCCAAAGATTGTCTCAAAGGCAGCAGCTCACTTGTCCAATGATGCGTCCCTTCACTGGGCAGTTCACACCCAAAGTCTTATCAATGTAGGAATTTAACAGCGTGGTCATCTCAATTCAATGAGAAACAACTATAGAAGTAAGTCCATTGTTGCTTTAGAACTTTCTTCATGCTTGACTAAATTGGTCAATGAGTCTTCAGTCATTCTCACCAAGTAGGCTTCATTTACCATCCTTTTATAGGTATTGATCTCAGAGATACTCTAATAAATGTCATGCATGCTAAATTCTACTTCAGAATCTGCCTTCTAGGGAATCCAACCTGACAGTACAAGTCATGGTCTGAGAAAGCAGGTACTCAAATGGGTTCTGGATGGTCCTATTGCAGTCTCGCTGGTACAAGTTTCCATCACTGGTAGTAGGTGAAACAAAGAATTTCTGACATAAATGGCGGACCAATTGTTAAAATTTACTAGTAGTGAATTGGGATGGTATCTGAAAGCAAGGGATAGATTCTCTGGTGAAAAGTCTAAGATATTTGAATAACATGAGAAAAATAATAATTTTAAGGGCAAGGGAATTTAGTAGCTACTATTAAATGTATTAAACTCCTCTGGCACTCTAGAAAAATAGCAAGATGTCAAGAAAGATTGATCACCAGTTCATAGCAAGGATGAAAGTCAGAGGGTCTTCTTAGTAGTGCTTCTATAAAATAGACTAGGCTTAACGGTATAGCCAAGAACCAAATAAGACTCAGCTCCCAACACAGGTCCATCCTGACAAATTCAAGACTCTAGTTGGAAAAGAATGTGGCACTGACATGGAATGGAGATATTAGTTTTGATGTCCCTGAAAATCTTGAATCCTAGGATTTTCTGAACTCCTTGAACGGACAGGAATAATCTAAACTTTCATATTAACACCTAGCACAATCCCTTTGCTTGAAAATCATTGAGAAGATTCTCTTACAAAACCCCAGTGACCTTCTCAGAGTCTGTTCTAAATTCTCTCATGGTTGGTAAACCTGTATATAGGGTGGACTCCTAAGAAACCTGAGCCAGGGATGTATCTGGACTAATAAAAGACGCCAAGAATAGAGGGAGTACCTAATCAGAGAGGGACTATATCTTAAAGGAGCAGTAAAACCTGGACAGAAATATCAGAAGGAGCATGGAGAGGAAGCATGGGATTGATTTCTGAGAGTCTTTGACGAAGAGAAGGAATTCAAAAATAAAAGTAGAATAAAAAGCATGTATTTAGGAGCACTTTCTCTAGATGCGAGATATAAAATTCTGGCAAGAACTCCAGGAGATAATTAACTTGTTGCTAGGACATGTCCTAGAAGTGTGAAAGAGTAATGATCAATGCTACATTAAAATCCAAGGATTGTCATAACAGAAAGAATAAGGTACTAAAAGTATCAGAGAAGTGAGAAGACTGAGTAGATATACCACACAAGGCTGAAAAGCCATCAAATGGTTACATTTTTATGTTGGTCTAGAGGACAGCTGATATATCAAGGCCACATAGAATGCACCATTAAAAAAACACCAATATTCAGTGCTGCTCTACTCTGCCTACCTGGGATCATATTTGGAAAGGTGGTTGCAGAATTTGTCTCACTGACAGTAATGGAGAAGAATATTAGGACCCCAGTGAGGCCAAGTGGCAGCACTTCGAAGCCAAGTGAATAAAATTCTCCCAGCAAGGTAACAGGGGTAGTCAAGAAGCCTGGATCAGCAAAGTGTTATTGACATAGTAACTGAAAATATTGTCCAGAGGAACAAAATAAATAGGTATCCACACAAAGTGAATAATCCAAAAGACTGAAATCATTTGCCTTAGTAAAAAGTTACAATCTCTTCCCCGCATTTCAGACCTAGCTGGGTTTTGACCCAGAACACACTGGCTGAAAATAATTCATGTCAATAGGAGGAAAATCTTCACATCAGATGATCAATGTGCATGGCAGCAATTACCTTGATTATTCTTCAGATTGCCATTTATACATTACACACTGGAGAAGGAACATACCCAAACATATTGGATTGGCACTGACATTGATATCCAGCTTATCACAACAGCACTCTGAAGCAGCCAGCAATTGTTTCTGAGACAAACAGTCACACATTTCACGTATGGGTCTGCCTTTTCTGCTCACAAGGTTTGAGCCAACCCCATATCATAATAATCAGCGTGGGATCTTACACAATGTCACCTCAGAGAAGGGGACCCACTTTATGGAAAAGGAAGTGTGTATGGCGGTCATGATTATGGTATTCACTATTTTTGGGGAGAGAGGGAAACTGCAAAATCAGTGAATTCTGACAACCTACTAATATTAGTTGACAGATACCAAAATTTCCTAATATTTAATGAGATAGGAAATATCCTGTTGTTGCACATAAACATGAAAGCACAGAATTTAATAGGACTCAGTTTCTCATTGAGCACTGTAAAAAGGACTTGTTCTGACTCTAAGTGACTACAGACCATGCTTTGGAGTGAATTGTTTTACATTTTTTCAAGCCTTGACTGACCCTGTAAACTTTGCTTAATCCTAAGAAATTCCTGATTAGGCTTCAACAGTCTTGCTTTCTGAGCTCCCCATTCCTACGTGATGTACAGCATTGAAAAGTCCCATGCCTAGCTTGGGAGTCTAAGATCAAGCTTGAGCCCTACTCAACAGTGTAAACGGTAGTCATTCATATCTTAGTCCAATATTCCTTGACTTGGTTTCAGTGCTTGAATTAGTATAGTCAACGGAAGAGCTGTACTATAATATTGAGAAAATCCCTTAAATCATGAACAATAAAATTGTAAGAGACTTTTAGAATGAATCCAGAGCATTAATATTTATCTAAAATATAGTTCAAGGAAAGAGAAAAGAGAAAACAGAGTGATTTTAAATATAATGGGAAATTTTTCTCAAGGAGAAACGAACACTGAAAAGATAATTAAATAAAGGTACATGGCTAGGCATAGTTCTATAACATTTCAAAATACTAAAAGAAGAAGAAAAAATGAACAACAGCAACAACAAATAAAAACGCTTAAGATTTTCCAAAGACAGGAATTGAAAGGAAAAGAAAGGATATTACTTTGTCATGAATAAAGAAAAAGGTGAAAGCCAAATGATATATGTTAAAATTCTTATTATTAATTCTAAATGCTAAGATCTAATGGCATAATCTTGATAAATTATTAGTGAAAATAATTTTGTGCCTAGAATGTAATAGTAAGTTAATACTCTAATGGGGGAACAGAATATAGATATTCAAAAATTTAAAATTTTCTAAAATATCATTTGACAAATAATGGTAGAAAACCTAAAATGAACTAAAATAGAAAGACATGAGGTAGGAAAGAATGAAACTAATCCAAGAGAACAAAAATTAAAAAAAAATTCATAATGACAGCTGTATAATTGTCTAAGATGTAATCAGTCTAATGTGGACTAGGAAGTCAAAGGATTCAGAGAACGTCTCCAGCAGTGAAGTGGATTTCATTATCCAGATTGTATGATTAATGTAGTAAAGGCAGTGCTTATTTAGTGAATGGAAAGAGAGAAAAAATGATCTAGATAGAGATGAGAAAAAAGTTGTGTAATAAAGTCATGGCTCAAATGCAAAATAAATCAAAATATGAAGTGATTTTTGAGTAATTGGTGGAGTGAAGAAAAAATCTGTTTTCAAAACATTGTCCCAGTCACCCTAAATTTACTGCTATTTTTCATTCTGAGTCTTGTCACAACACTTTGTACCTTATATATGATATTTAGGCAAGATAATATTTGAAATGTTCTCTAATCTGCATTTATAAAATCAACTTATGGATTAAAGCAAAACAAACAAATGAAAAAGCCTCAAATATATTTAAGAGCAGGATAACATAAGCCCTGATCGAATCAAAGGTATGACTCACTATGTAAGTCTCCTATGGTTATTGTAGCAAATTACCTCACAAATTTGTGTTTTAAGTGACAAATTTGGTGGCTTAAAACAAGACGTGTTCTGTCACAGTTATGGGAGTTGGGAGTTCAAAATCAAGGTAGTGACAGAGCCACATTCTGTATGAAGCCTCTCCAGGAGAATTCTTCCGAGCCTCCTCCAGCTTCCTTGTATTATGCCTTTCTCACTAGAATCTCCATTTCCATCATCATGTAACAGTCTCCTCTGTGTGTGTCTGCTTAATCACTCTCTGCTGCTCTTTTATAGAAATAGATGTTTGCATTTAGACTCAAATGGATAATCCAGCAGAAAATCTACCTTTCAAGACCCTTATTTTAGTTGTTTTGACATATAAGGTAATATTCACTTTTTGTTATACAAAGTACATATATATATATATATGTATATATATATATTACATATATTACATATATATATATTACATATATATATGTAAATACATATAATATATATATATATATATATATATATATATATATATATATGTAAATGACAGAAGAATAGGGTTTGGAGGGAGGGAACCTAAGGCTGATTCACACTGACTTCCTAGAACTAAATCAAAAGGAAATCCCAACTCCCCACACCAAAGTAACAAAAGGACAGGAGTAACAAAAGGACAGGAGCAACAAAAGGACAGGAGCTACCTAACCCCTTTGCAACCCCTCCTGTGTGACAGATAGAAAACTGGAATTTTGCACAGGAGTGTACTGTGTAACTTCACTTCAGCCTTTGATTATTTGCTTCCCACAAGCAATCAGATGCTTGCATAGGGTGTAACCTTTATAACTTCATTTCAGCTTATGATTGGTAAGCAACCAATCAGACCAATTGCCGACCACTACTTTATTTACATAGGGTGTACACCAAGTAACTAATGGGAAACTTCTAGAGGGTATTGAAACCCCAGAAAATTCTGTAACAGGACTCTTGAGCTGCTATACCCCACACACCCCTGTGGAGTGTACTTTCATTTTCAATAAATCTCTGCTTTAGTTGCTTCATTTTTTCCTTGCTTTGTTTGTGCATATTGTCCAATTCTTTTTTCAAGATGCCAAGAACCTGTCACCTGCAACCAGTCACATATGCACAGGTTTCAGAGATTAAAAAGTTAGTTTATCTTAAGTGGAGGTATTTTTTCTGCCTACCACACTTACAAAAAGTAATAGATTAAAAGTCAAAATTTAAAAAAAAATCTACATTCTAGTTTATTCAATCTTTTTAGGAGTTCTGGTTAAAGTTACTGGATCAGAAAGTTGAGGTTTCATTATATTTAAAGTCATAATCTAAGCAATAGAAAAAAATCTGTAATTAGTGAAATTTATAGAAAGGACCTGATGAGGGGCCGCGCGCTGTGGCTCACGCCTGTAATCCCAGCGTTTTGGAAGGCCGAGGCGGGAGGATCACGAGGTCAAGAAATCAAGACCATCCTGGCCAACATGGTGAAACCCTGTCTCTACTAAAAATACAAAAATTAGCTGGGCATGGTGGCACACACCTGTAATCTCAGCTACTCGGGAGGCTGAGGCAGGAGAATTGCTTGAATCCGGGATGCAGATGTTGCAGTGAGCCTAGATCGCGCCACTGCACTCCAGCCTGGCGCCTGGCGATGGAACGACACTCTGAAAAAAAAAAAAAAAAGAAAGGACCTGATGAGTAGGTGGAAATAATGTAAGAGACTAAATTTCCAATATCTTATACTATTAATATTCTATATAAACATTTACATTAACCTTTGAAATAATTCCAACGGCAAATTTAAAAAGATAAATATTCCTTTTATATTTTGTTCCAATACCACTACTCATTTGCTGTTAGCTTTTGCTCCCCAGGCATAAATTTAAATGTATAAAATTACATTTCCCTTTCCAAGAAAAAAAAAAAAAACACCCTAACTTAGTGTTTCTCTTTACATCCCAAGAAAACTATATAGAAAAGAGATAAAAAGCACACTCACTAAATTATCTTTCTGCTGACTCGAGTTTCTCCACCTTTAACCAGGATTCTGATCTTATGTTTTCAACTTTTAGAGGAATGTGGGCTTCTCAACATAAAAATCTAACAGAACTGATATAATTCATAACACTTTTTCCTGTGTATGTGAGTCAGCAATCATTTTGTCCAATAACTTACACAAGACTATTAATCAGTGACTCACAATCTCATCTCTGAAATATTAGTAACAATGGCATTGTTCTCATATTTATTATTAAGAAAATACCTTTACAATCCTTGCCTTTCTAAAATGTATCGTACAAGTGAGAATAAAACAATACATTGGTGGTTTTCACAAGTTACCATTTTTAATGTTTCATCTCACTTTCTGAGCTTTTAGAGCATAGTTAATAAGTAATCCTGAACCTTCGAGAAATAAAATATTTAACTCTTATTTATTAGGTTATGTAATTACTATAACAGAAATTGGCCAACATCTTAATTAAACTTAGGCTCAATCACTTGCTTTTGCAGATTTAGGCAGCTTTAGCTTTGCAAGATTTATATCATGTGCTGTTGGATTTGGTTTGCCAGTATTTTGCTAAGGATTTTCGCATTATGTCCATTATGGATATTGGCTTGAAATTTTCTTTTTTAGTTGTGTCTTTGCCAGGTTTTGGTATCAGGATGATGTTAGCATCATAAAATGAGTTCCCTCTCTTTTTATTGTTTAGAGTAGTTTCAGAAGGAGTGGGACCAGATCCTCTTTGTACCTCTTGTAGAAATCAGCTGTGAACCCATCTGGTCCGGGACTTTTTTGGTTGGTAGGCTGCTAATTGCTGCCTCAACTTTAGACCCTCCATCACAATCAAGTCAGGTTAATGACTGGGATGCAAGGCTGGTTTAACATTTGCAAAACTATAAACATAATCCATCACATAAACAGAACCAAAGATAAAAACTACATGAGTATCTCAATAGATGCAGAGAAAGCCTTCAACAAAATTCAACTGCTCTTTATGCTAAAACCTCTCAATAAAATAGCTATCAATGGAACATATCTCAAAATAATAAAAGCTATTTATGACATGCCCACAGTCAATATCATACTGAATGAACAACAAAAGCCAAAATAGACAAATGGGTTCTAATTACACTTAAGAGCTTCTGCACAGCAAAAGAAGCTATCATTAGAGCAAACCAGCAACCAGCAGTATGGGAAAAAATTTTGCAATCTATCCATCTGACAAAGGGCTAATATCCTGAATCTACAAAGATCCTAAACAAATTTACAAGAAAAAATAAACAACCCTATCAAAAGGTGGGCAAAGGATATGAACAGACACTTTTCAGAAGAAGGCATTTATGCAGCCAGCAAACATATGAGAAAAGCTAATTACTGGTCATTAGAGAAATGCAAATCAAAACCACATTGTGATACCATCTTATGCCAGTTAGAATGACAATCATTAAAACATCAGGAGACAACAGATGCTGGAGAGGATATGGAGAAATAGGAACACTTTTACACTGTTGGTGAGAGTGTAAATTAGTTCAACCATTGGGGAAGACAGTGTGGCGATTTCTTAAGGACCTAGAAATAGAAATACCATGTGACCCAGCAATCACATTACTAGTTATATACCCAAACAATCATAAATCATTCTATTATAAAGACACATACACATGTATGTTCATTGCAGCACTGTTTACAATAGCAAAGACATGGAATCAACCCAAATGCCCATCAATTATAGACTGGATAAAGAAAATGTGGCACATATACACGATGGAATACTATACAGCCATTAAAAAGATGAGTTCATGTCCTTTGCAGGGACATGGATGAAGTTGGAAACCATCATTCTGAACAATCTGACACAAGAACAGAAATCCAAACACTGCCTGTTCTCACTAATAAGTGGGTGTTGAACAATGAGAACACATGGACACAGTGAGGGAAACATCACACACCAGGGCCTGTTTGGGGGTAGCAGGGATAGGGGAGGAATAGCAGAGAGTGGAAGGATTGGGGAGGGGTAACATCAGGAGAATTACCTAATGTATATGATGGTGGGATGGATGCAGCAAACCACCATGGCATGTATATACCTATGTAATAATCCTGCACTATCTGCACATATACCCCAGAACTTAAAGTATAATAATAATAACAATAAAAGAAAGAGAAAAGCTCTCTCCTGCAGAAAGAGTGGTCCCGAGCAGGTCTTCTAGTCTGTGGTGAAGTGCAGGAGGTTTTATAGATGAGCTCGAGGAGGCTGTGTCTGATTTACATAGGACACAAAAGATTGGTTGGACCAAGTGTGTCATTTGCATAGCATGCGAAGAGGCTGACCACACCATCCAAACCTTTTATTAGGCATATGGGTTCTATACCTAGCCACCATGTTGACAGCTTTCTTACTGTACATGTGGTGACAAAAAAAAAAGGGAAGATAGAGCCTCCATGTTGAACTTGCCTGGCCCTCAGGTAGCCATTTTCTATTGGCATGGCTGCTGATAGTCACCCATGCAAGCTTCCGGCTTGGTTATCTATGTCTGCAACTCAATTTTTCAGGCTGCTCTTCGTTAGAAAAGAAATGATTTGGGAGGCTGCTTTATTAAAAGGAAAAATTCTGTTGAGGACTCTGTTGCCCTTACTATCTGCCTAAATAATTTCTGTCTCCCATATCAACAGCACTGCGTTCAGTGCCTCACAATTGCTGTGCTCTCTCTCCCCCTGCACCCAGAGAGGCTCTCTGTACCAAGCTGCCACTGCTGGGTGTGAGGAATGGGTGCTGTCGGCAAGGCAGGACTGTTTTCTCTATCATTTCAGTGCCTCTTTCAGCAATGTGGAGTTAAAACTAGGTATTATGAGGGTCACGTGATTTTCTGTTCTTCTCTGGGTATTTTTTTCTGTGTAGATTGTTGTTAAATTGGTGTCCTTGCAGGGGTATGATCAGTGGAGGCTTCTATTCGACCATCTTGCTCTGCCTCCAGTCCTTGTATTATTCTGTTGATATTTTGTTTTAGAGGTTGATATAAAATCTCTCAGCCATGACTTCCTTCGAAGCAGAAGAAGTTAATGAAATTATCTTTACACCAACTTTCTTATTACCTCTGTATCATCCCCTAATTATTGTCTCTAAACTAAACATTTTTAAATAATAGGTCACAGTGTAGGTTTAACTCAATTCTCTGTCAACTATCTGAAAATAAAAAAGTCTTTTGATTTTGTGCCACCTTAAAAAAAATGTATACTGTACCCAAAATGTTATGGTTTAGTTAATCCAACCTATTAAAACCTTCAAAATATTACAAATGTCTAAGATCGCAAATCATTCTAGTATAATGAATGCACATCAAGTATTATGTTCTGTTTTTCAGTCAAAAGGCAAACAAAAGCTTGGCATGTTGGTGCATGTCTGTAAACCCAACACTTTGGGAAGCTGTGGCAGGTGGATCACTTAAACCCAGGAGTTTGAGACCACCCTGGGTAACATAGTGAGATAACAGATCTACAAAATACATAAAAATTAGTTGGGCATGATGGTGCACACCTGTAGTGTCAGCTACTCAGAAGACTGAAGTAGAAGGGTCACCTGAGCCTAGGGAGGTCAAGGCTGCAGTGAGCCATGATTGCATCACTGCACTCCAATACAGGGGACAGAGTGAGACTGCCCCCCCCCCAAAAAAAAAAAAGAAAAAGAAAAAAAAAGAGACGAAAGAAAGTATGGTGCTCAGCAGAAAAGTCCATGGTAGTAGCATGTTTGTGTGTGCATGTATGTAGGTGGGTGCAATACTTTGAAAAGATAAATTGTTGTCCCTAGGAAAATAACAGGGGATCTTAACAGAATCAGAATAAATAGAATATTGTAGAATGCTGACTAGCAACAAAAACTTTCAGATATTACATTCACCTTTGGAGACTAAATTTTTACCACTGAAAAATTCTTTAATAACAGACTACCAATTTCATTGCCTAGCTCATGAAAAAATTAAATAAAAGGACAAGGTAAACTATAGTTTTAAAATATAAAATGCATAATTTTGTGTTCTTGATGATAGACAATAGGCCTAATAGCTCTCTCATTTCTCTCATTGTTACTATTCCATGTTCTCTTCCTGGTATTTAAAGGTTTAGTATCCATGTAAAATTTAACATACATAACAATCACAGACAGTGCTTGCACTAATGGAAAAAAAAATAACCTGGCTCTGGCCTGTAAGATTAAGATTTAATATGTAGATAATTGAACCAAATGACCTGCAGCTAGGCCTTTCTCATGCCTTAAAATATGTATAATATGTATAATATTAAGTCTGTAGGGATAGTTAAATATGATAAAGACATTGGAGAATAAAGACAATCAGAGGTCCACTGGATTCACCAACATGGCAGTCATTATCTGTCCTCCTTGAAAACATATACAATGAAGTGCTAAGAAGAAAACTCAAGTTCCAAGGTATTCAGAAGTATCTATTGAAGGACAAAAAATAGAGAGACAAGCAGTGTATACATATTTTAAAATGTATTGACTAAAGAGTGATATAATGGTAACTCACGCATATAGTAATTATTGGGCCAGGCACGGAGACTCACACCTGTAATCACAGCACTTTGGGAGGCCAAGGAGAGTGGATTACCTGAGGTCAGGAGTTCGAGACCAGCCTGATCAATATGGTGAAACCCTGTCTCTACTAAAAATATGAAAATTAGCCAGGCATGGTGCCGTGCACCTGTAGTCCCATCTACTTGAGAGGCTGAGACTGAAGAATTGCTTGAACTCAGGAGATGAAGGTTTTAGTGAGCTGAGATCACACCACTGCACTCCAGACTGGGTGACAGAGCGAGACTCAATCTCAAAAAAAAAGAATATAGCAATAATTATGGTGCTATAAGACCAATGGGAACTATCAGATAAAAATGTAGCCACTAGACAATGACAATTTAAAAATGTAATTGTAAGTTAAAAACTTAGTTTATGTGACATTTATATTGAGCAGAATATGATTTAGTCAGAATAATTAAATCAAGTAATAATATGCAGTTCAACAATTGTCATTATACTTTAATTAACATATATTTTTAAAATGGTAGTTGATTAGGTCATGTAGCTAGACCATCAAGGTGGTTTTAATCTACTTTTAAAAATCCAGATTGCAATAGTAATTCTACTCAGTTACATAAATTTGATAGTAAGAAGAACCATAGAATGTTGGTGATTTTCATAGCACAGGACTTCTTCATCTATAAGTTCTTTTGCATAAAGAATGGTTATGCCCAGGTTACATTAGTTATTTTTGCTCATTTGCTTCAGAGATCACTTAACATTCTTTTTGTCTACCCAGCATCTGAATCTGCATATTGTGTTTGAAAAATTTCCAACCAATTAGGTATATGCAGTTTCTGGAGCCTTACTTTCCCAGTCCCTCACAGAAAAATTACAAACACATGACTAGGGTTGGGCTGATTACACATTGACTTTGAAACAGAACCTAGTTACCTGAAGAAGAAGAGACACAATGACATGCTTTCTGGTGATAGGTAGCTACAGTGAGTGCAGCAAAACCCAGAGGAAAGTCTCAGCAGAGATGCATTAATAGGGGCTGTTTCTATGATTCTGACTCAGCAGTTCCCATGACATAAACAGGTATCATCTTGTTTTCAGTGAAAGAATTGTGTATTTGGTGGACCAGACGTGCAGCATGATTTGAGCATTGTTTCTGGCTGTTCGGTCTCCAAATCTGGTTCTCTGGCTCTCTGGAGATCTTATGAGCTATCCAATGTCTTTCTTATAAATTCCTTTTCTAGAGTCATTTATCCAGAATCAGTTCCCTCTCTGTGTTAGAATTTGAATGAGAATTTCTGGAATCAGTTACCCAGAATCAGTTCCTCCTTTGTGCTAGTATAAACTCATGCAGTCAGTTCTACCTGAGTTATCATTGAGGCTTCCACATTTTATATTACTTTATTTGTTTATAGGGAAAATGCTTGCCATCTGGGTGTCTAGTCAAACTAAAATGCATTAAGGATTTTGATTGTTCTGTGTGACTTCCTTTTCATTCACCAATTTTTATGCCATAATATGTCATAGTTGGGAGAAAAATAAAAAAACAATCCAGCCATGATTACACAGTGTCTTTCATTCTGTCTTACGGTAGTCACTCTACAGGCATTGTTTTCTGCTCTAATTCTCATCTCATCTTGGTTAGTCATCATTATCGACTTAGCACAGTGCTGTGCAGTGTGATATATCTCAGCTGCAAAAATCATTCTTCTTCGTTAAATCCTCTGCACTTGCAGCTGTCTGCTGAGCTTCACTCACCACCAAGATGCAGACGCTGCATTTTCTTTGATTGTGTTTGTGGCACATTCGTGAATGCTTCTTGGGAAAAAAAATCATTTCAAACCAATAAATCAAATCAATAAATAACTTAATAAATCTCTTTTGCTTTACAAACATCATCAATCTTTAGCAGAATGAGTCACTAATCCTTGTCCCTACCTTTTGGACCCTTTGAAACTATTTCATCTACTATTACATGCTCTTTGGGTCTAGTGTTAATACTTGCATTCGATAATATACTTGACCTTACAAAAGACCCAAAGACATTTGACCTTAGAAGTCAATTTCAATGAACTCTGTTTTCCTTAAGAGACTTACGTGGGGAATAGAATGTGTCAAAGACAATATTCACTAGTAGTGAATTCAGTAGTGTAGTTTAAACAAAAATCTTATATATGTAGTAAAATTTACTTCTTGACATACTATATTATATATGTAATTTATAGATACATATATGTATTATGTCCTAAGGATCAAACTGTAATATTATATATGTATATGAAGTATATTAAACATATTTAAATACAGTATGAATACTATATTTAATTCATGAGAAATAGACATATATAGCATATTATATACACATGTTATATACATACATATTGTGTATATACACATAATCTTTATATTAACTTCTCTTTAAAACCCCAGCCTGGTGTGCATTCTGCATTCTGCCTAGACTTCCACTGATGCAGATATGTACTCATGTTAAGAACCAGAAACTAGGATTAAAAATAATTTGTCAGTAGTTTAAAATTTGGTCACGCTCTCAAGGACTCAGTGACCATTAATTCATCTCCCAGCAATTCCTGACTGACCGAATAATTTACCTCTGCTACCATGACTGCGTGTGATGTACCTATTACTTCTTAGAATCCCCTACTCTTCTGCTGTTGGTTTTAGTGTTTGCCACATTTCCTTCCTTTCTGCTCTGTGACCTGCTTCTGATTTCCCAGATGTCTACGAATGGCAAGAGCACTCAACATTTCCTCCTGTTAAGAAGTATTGATTGACTCCTGCCTCCACAAAATATAATTTCTCTAGCAATCAATATTTTTTTCACCTATCTTTGAAAAGCCAAAAGATACTATCCACCAATCTATGACATTTTCTTTTCCTATAGCTTCCAGTTGTCCTCAGCTGGGTCATAGAATTTTAGTTTATCTACCTCTTCATACTTCATCATAAAAATTGTCTGCCTTCAACATTGCTGTTGGTCTCAAATAACCCTTGACAATAATGGTTTCTTGAAGAACAGTAGCCTTGTAGATTAAACTCTGAAAGGCAAGATGTGACTACAGTTGTGTTCCTAATACCAAAAATCATTTGCTTATTTAGGTAGGAGACATACAGTTTGTAAATCACCCAGTAAAGAAACAGAGACCTAGGAAGGCAAATCAGTTTGCTACTCCATCAGGTAGATAGAAAGTTAAAATCAGATTTTATGTCTCTCATGTTTTTATCTCAGAAAACTCTGTATTTAAAAAAAATTTTTAATTAACTGTAAATTAGTGTGTGTTACTTTGAAGTTCATAATAATTTAAGACTTATAAATGCTTTTAGTCAAAGAAGTCTTTTCAAATGTTTTGTTTGAATATTTTATAAATTCATGTGTATAAATTTTACATAATTTTTAATAAAATAGGTAGTATTATATGTAAGATTTTCCTTATATACTTATTTCAAATATAATATACCAAAAACTATGCATTGATGAATCAACATGCATGCTTACACTAAGTATTCTATGTTACATATACAGATTGTGTGTGTATATATGTATATATACATATATAATTTTTTATTAACTTTTCTTTAAAGTCCCAGCCTAGTATACATTCTTTGTTGTATTCTATATTTTGTTTCTTAGTATTCTATGGAATATTTAGTATTCTATATTGTGTTTCTAATTTTATAATGTACAAAGAAAGTTTGTTTAATACTTAGAAGAAATATTAAACCTTTTAACATAGTTGTTAACAAGACTATTCCTTTAATATCCCATTATTTTATACATCCCAGTATAAATAAATGATATTTAAAAAGGAATAAATGAACCGATACTAATTAAATAATCTGTAATTTTTAATTCTTCAAAAAAAAGTTAATGAAGTTTTAGAATTCATATGAAAAAAGAAATTCACATTCTATTTTCTAGTCTTATTCCTGGGAGAGTTAAAATTCTTGAGCAGTTCATCTTGTGCAAACATTAAGAGGTTTTATTCTGGTCTTGTTGCTGTGGGTTTATCAAGTATTTGCAATGTTCAAATGGTAGACTGTCTTTGTGCTCAGGGACTAGGCATAACCTTTGTGAATAGCTAGCAGTAAAGGTGAGTCATTTTTGTTACATGTTTAATTGTAGTTTTCTCTCTCTCTTGCTTGCTGTTTTACTGTCTCTCTATGTTTATAATGTGTTGCTATATTCACAGCTGAGATATCCTGAAGAAATCATGTTTTAATTAGTTTTATAATTTTTCCCATTTGATAACACCTTTTGCAGCTACCTGTAAGAAAGCTTGTAAAAAGTAAAGAAACAATAAAAGAAAAAATAAAGATTTACAAGAAGATGTAAAATATCAAGCCATGTATCTTGAAAATGTTTCCTTTGAATGACACTTGGAGTCTGGGAGTCATGCCAGAAAGTAAAAGCATTTTGGCTGTGTAGCTTCTTGAGACCAAAAGATCAAATATTTTTTCATAATCTATCAAGCAAAAAGTTATTTGCTTGATGTATAGTCTATTTCCTCCATACTCAGAGGAGAAAAGTAGATGATGTAAAGACATAGGAAATATTAAGGGAAGTGATTTGTTTGCATTATTGAAATGTCAGGATTTTATGCTCGTTTGGATAGATAATATCGCTGTAATGATGAAGTGGACATTGTGGTTTGTCTTTAGTCTACACTCTCAATACATGCCTATATTTATAATATTTAAGTGAGGTAACCAAAGAAACATTATTTATTCTTAATATATTTTATTGTTTATATATACATATTTTTGAGGAGTTTTATATATATATATATATATATATATATATATATTTTATTTTATTTTTTTTTTTTTTGAGAAAGAGTTTCATTCTTGTTGCCCAGGCTAGAGTGCAATGGCACGATCTCAGCTCTCTGCAACCTCCACCTCCTGGATTCAAGTGATTCTCCTGCCTCGGCTTCCTGAGTAGCTGGGATTACAGGTATGCACCACCACACCCGGCTGATTTGTATCTTTGGTAGAGACGGAGATTCTCCATGTGGGTCAGGCTAGTTTTGAACTCCTGAAGTCAGGTGATCTGCCCGCCTCAGCCTCCCGAAGTGCTGGGATTACAGACGTGAGCCACTGTGCTGGGCCTAACATATTTTAATGCATTCTATAGTTTTTAAAGTTAACATTAAGGGAGCATTAAATACTTTCTATAAATTTCTTTAATTTTTAATTTTTTTTTTTTTTTTGAGACGGATTCTTGCTCTGCCGCCAGGCTGGATTGCAGTGGCGCAATCTCTGTTCACTGCAACCTCCGCCTCCTGGGTTCAAGCGATTCTTCCACCTCAGCCTCCCGAGTAGCTGGACCACAGGCACAAACCACCACGCCCAGCTAATTTTTGTATTTTTAGTAGAGACGGGGTTTCACCATGTTGGCCTGGATGGTCTGGATCACTTGACCTCATGATCCACCCTCCTCGGCCTCCCAAAGTGCTGGGATTACAGGCGTGAGCCACCGTGCCCGGCCTCTATAAATTTCTATGTTATAAATAGAATCGAAGTTTTAGGGCATCATTTTTAGGATTTTTAACATTTTAACTTCTTTCAAAATTGTGGCTAAAAGTACTACAATGGCAAGTATGTATTAAATATTAAGCAATACCAAGACAAATCATTTGCAATTTGCTGCTATTTGTTTCCAGCCTTTTCTTGTTTCCACACCTTATTAATAGAAATCCTAAACTGGGGTGCAGTTGCTTATGCCTGTAAACCCAGCACTTTGGAAGGCCACTGTGGGAGGATCACTTGAGGCTAGGATTTCAAGACCAGCCCAGGCAACATGGTGAGATTCTGTTTCTATAAAAGTGAAACAAACAAATTAGCCAGGCACCGTGGTATGTTCCTGTAGTCCTAGCTGCTTGGGAAACTGAGGGAGGAGGATCGCTTGAGCCTAGAGGTTCAAGGCCACAGTGAACTGTATTTACAATATTGTACTCCAGCCTGTGTGACAGAGGGAGACTCTATCAGAAAAGGAAGAAACAAACAAAAACAACCTCACTTTACACCTGGTATGTGGGTAAATATTTGACAGTTTTCTATATTTAAAAAATCATATATATTTCCAGTATACTATAAAGAAAAACTAATTCTTCACCTTTTATGTTTTACTCACATGGTACATTCTTATTTATATAACTGAGTAAAAGAAGCATTTCAGCAAGAAAGTAATAAAAGCAATATGTCCTTCCCTGATGTCACTGCTTACCTTATCTGATTGTAGAACTGTCTATGTTTATAACAAAAATAATTTGCTCACAGTGTAACTATGAAGTGACATCCTCCAGAAAGATGATATTTTCTTCTGTCAACTTAACCACAGTCCCATTTTCCCAGAATAATCTGCAGTTTGTGGTGTAGCTGTAAAATTTGAATTGTTATCCTGAAATAAATACTGAAATGATGTAACCATATATGGTTCAATGAAGTTAAACATATATAGAAGAAAATTATTTATTTTATCATAATTAGAAAAAAATTACTACTAAAAATTTAGAAGTCCAGGTTGCTGTTCATTGCAGGACAGAGTGGGCTAAGAGTAATTTTTTAGATAAAAACAATTAACATGAAAATGTTACATGAAACCCAGTGTTTAGTAACAAACAGGGTAGGTGTAGGGTGGGAATAATATTTAGTAACAAACAGAGATAAGATTCAAGCTGCTACCTTGAATCTTAAGTAAGATCCAATTTATTACATTATTTAATCATTGTAAATAAAAACTTAAGAAGTACATGTATCATAAGTATATTATTCTCATTGTACCAGTTTTTATTGTAACTGTTCCAAGTCTTAGGAAAATCACCCCAAAAATCTTCACTGAAAGAATCTTAGATCCAAATTGAGTGATTATTCTGCCGGGTACTCTTTAAAGCATTGTATATGTCTTAGCTCTTTTCACCCTCATGGCAGCCCTCTAAGTTGGATACTATTATTAAATCTGTATCACCGATGGGAAAATTGAGGAGGCAAGATTTCCAAAATCATATATCTAGGGAGTAACCATTCTCAAAACAATTCTGTTAGAACACTCATCAGTTTAGAATATTGTAAAAATAATTTCATAAAAAAGTCCCTGTTGGGCATGCCATCCTCAAATCTAACCCCCTTATTATTTGGCTTTTAAAACTGCTACAGGTTAACTTATACACTAAAATTGTACATGCACAGCAACATGCCATCATACAATAGAAGTGATATATACCTGGCCAAATCCAAGCAAATGCTGGACATAAGTAAGTTATATAAAGAAGCGGTCTAAATGCCCATGGTCCCCTACTCCTGCTACACTAATTTCTCACTCTGTCTTCACCTGTGAGCTTGTGGTTACTTCTCTGTGATCAGTTGACAGAGGACAAGAAGACCCAGATCTGGTTTGTAGCTGGTTCTCCATAGTATGCAGGTACCACCCCAAAATGGAAAGCTGCAACACTACATCCCCTCTCTGGGACATTCCTGAAGGACTGGGGTAAGGAGAATCTTCCCAGTTGTCAGAACTTAAGGCAGTGTACCTGGCTGTGCATTTCACTTTGAGATAGAAATGACCAGATGTGAGATCATATACAGATGCATGGTTGTAGCCAATGATCAGAGACTTGGAATAAACATGATTGGAAAATTGGTTACAAAGAAATTTGGAGAAGAGGTATGTAGATGGACCACCCTTAATGAGCAAAAAACAGTGAAAAATATTTCTTTTCCATGTGAATGCTTACCAAAATATGACCTCAGCAGAAAGAGATTTTAATTATCAATTAGAAAGGGTGTCCCAGTCTTTGGTTACCAATTAGCCTCTTTCCTCATCTAGCTTTGTCATCACCCAAAGGGCTCATGAACAATTGGTATGGTGGCAAGGATGTAGGTTATGAATGGGCTAAGCAACATGGACTTCCACTCAATGAGGGGAACCTGGCAATGGTCACCACTGAGTGTCTAAGTTGCCAACAGCAGATACCAGCACCAAGTCCCTAATATGCCCCATTCCCCTGGATTATTAGCCAGTTAACTGGTGGTAGGTTGATTACATTGAACTGATTCTATCATGGAAAGCATAACATTTTATTCTTACTGGAAGAAACACTAACTCTGGATATGGATTTGCCTTCCCTACACACATTGCTTCTGCCAAAACTACCACCTGTAGGCTTATTCAATGCCTTATCTATGGTATTCCCCATTCCATTGCTTCTGATCAAGAAACTCACATCACAGCCAAAGAAGTAAGATAATGAACCAACAGTCATGGAATTCACTAGTCTTACCATGTTTCCCACATGTAGTCTTATAGAATTCCATATCAATCATCATGCTATTCCACATTCCATTACTTCTTATTAAGAAACTTGCATCACAGAAAAAAGTGTATGGCAATGAGCCAATGGTCATGGAATTCACTGGTCTTACCATGTTTCCCACCATCCTAAAGCAATTGGCTTAATAGAGTAGTGCAATTGACTTTTGAAGGCTTAGTTGCAGTTTCAGCCTGGTGGTAACACCTTGCAGGGCTGGAGTAAGGATTTCCCAAAGGATAAATCAAATAGATGATGCAATTTCTTCAAGAGCCAGGATTCACAGGGCCAGGGATCACTATTACCCATAGTGACCCACTACCAAATTTTTGCTTCCTGTTCCCATGACTTTATGCTTTGCTTGCCCAGTAGTCTCGGTTCCAGTGGGGAGAATGCTTCCACCAGGAGACACAATGACTCCATTTAACTGGAAGTTAAGCCTGCCACTCTGTCACTTTGGACTCATGCCTCTTAGTCAACTTGCAAAGAAAGGAGTTAAGGTTTTGACTACGGTGATTAATCCAGGATGACCAATGGGAAATTTGACTACTACTGTGCACTGGATATGAAAGACGGAAGATTGCTTAGAGCATTTCTTAGTATTACCCAGCCATGTGATTAGGTAAACGGAAAACTCTAACAACCCAATCCACGCAGGACTACAAATGGCCCACACCCTTCAGTAATGAAAGTTAGGGCACTCCACCAGGTAGAGAACCACAAACAGCTGAAGTTCTTGCTGAAGGCAAGGGAATACAGATGTGTAGTCTAAGAAGGTAGTTACAAATACCAGCTATAACCACATAACCACTACTAGAAACAAGGACAGTAATTGTCATGAGTATTATCTATTTGTTATAAATACATTTTTGTGTATATATATGTCTATATATATGTATAGACATATATATGTGTCTATGTATAGACATATGTGTCTCTATATATAGACATATATATATAGATAGATATATATAGATATATAGAGACACATATATATATGTCTCTCTCTCTCTCTATATATATATAGAGAGAGAGACACATATATTAAGCTAGTATATTTGTTTTCTTTCCTTTCTTATGTCTTTATCATGTAACGTAATGTGTATTGACATTATATCAGTATTTAGGGAGTATTAATTTTATATAATAATATTGGAGTTACAGAATATCAGAAGAACACACATCATCCAAGGACTTTACCTACTCTTCTGGGGGAAGGGATTAGTGCATTTTTGGTTGCACACTTTTTAGTCATATAATGTTAACTGAAATTATAGCCTAGATATTGTCTTCATTTAGAGATTAAACATGGTGTAAGGTGATATGTATGGATGACACACTGACAAGGAGATGAAAAGAAACAGTATCTGACTGAGCTAACAAATGCTCAGATGGCTTGTGAAACATTTCTGGGTTGGACTGTGAGGGTGATTCTGGAGGGCAGCAGCATATGAATTAGTGAACTGAGTAAGGCAGATGGGCCTCTCCAGTATGGGTTGGCATCATCCAATCTGCTGAGAGTTTAAATAGAACAAAAAGATGAATTATCTTTCTCTATTTGAGCCACAACTTTCATCTTCTTCTGCCTTTCTTCCCTTCAATACCATGTAGAATATAGTAGCAAGGATCCACCTGGTTCAGATGCAGATCAGGACTTAGACCATCAGTCCCCCAATTATCAGGATTTCAGACTTGAACTAAATTACACCACAATATTTCCTGTTTCTCCAGTTTATAGAGGATAGATCATGACATTTTTTATTTCTGTAATTATGTGAGCCTATTCCTATAATAAATTTCTATATACTAATTTGTAGGAATTCATTGCATTAAATATTTTTATCATTTTAATGTAATAATTTTAATATATTATAACTATTTTTTGCATTAATCCCATCCAGAAAGTGATATGTCCTAAGAATGTTTCAATACCATGCAGAATATGGTAGTAAGGATGTAGCGGGGTCTCCCAGACTGAAACCAAAGACTGGAAAATCATAGGCCCCAAGGGAAATGTGTCTTTTCATTTACTATTGTTTCCTCTTTCTATATGTCTGCTTCCTTTTATATCTCTGGATAACTGTCATTTACTTCTTTCAGCTTCTAGTTAAGAAGATAATAGCCAGATGTATTGATAAGAAGCTCCATATATCATTTCCATGTAAACCATAACTGTTGGAAATTATAAACACAGCAAGTATTTAAAAGCTCTTGAAGTTGTTTTACAGCACATTTTTAAAAAACATTCATTCAAAACAGTTTATTAAATCTCAGTAACAAAAGCGAGAGTCTGTGGCATTTGAGACACAACCCATCTTCTTCCTCCCCACACCCAAGCTCAACATGACAGGGATTCTACATTAGGTTGATATTGTCAAGATGAATTGCCTTCTCTCATTAGTCCCAGCTCTCAATCAAAGAACATGATATTTCACTGGGTAGTCCTCCAGCATTTATACCCCTTCCAAGACTGAGTTGCAGAGAGTAAATTTCTGGTGAGTGCAAACAAAACCCAGGTGCTTCCTTCCTCCACCAGCTTTTACCCAGGCATGGCAGGCCAAGAATAATGAGGCACTAAATAGGGTGACAGCAGCTCACTGACAGGGTGAAGTTTCCACATTGGTAGAGGCAAGCTGAGAAGAACGGTGGCTGTCCACTCCAGTACCAGGAACAATGACTGAGATTATGCCCATGGTGAGAGGAATTCGTAACAACAGAGAGCTCTAAAGTTTTTTCCAAAAAAAAACTATCATTATCTGAAACAGAAAAAGGGGCGCTTCAAGCCTAAGAACATTCCTGAAAACAATAGAGATTTGAGGGGGTAAATAATAAAGAGAAGGCTGGTAGTTCTATGAGAGCAACCAGCTAAATCATAAGCCAACCAGTTTATCAAGAAAAACCATGAAAAAGGACAGCCAAAAAGAGCTCTTCTGATATTAAAACAAACTCCCAAGAGTCGGTCTAAAATTACTCCTGCTCATATTTCACTGGATTAGACTGTGAATTATATTTTAGTATTTTATTTTCCCAAGCAGTATTTAATGACAGAGCAATCAGCCAGCAATTCATGAATCCTAACAGTTGAGGGTGTTACAAAAGGAGGCAGATAGGCAGACAGTGCAATTGAGATAGAAAGAAACAATCAAAGAAAGCTACAGTATAACCACTGTTATCCTAGGGTGACTGTGTACATACCTAATGCTGCATCACCTGCGTAATAATATCAGAGCCTTCACATTGTAGGGTAAGTAGACTTCACTTACATACTGTGACCAAGTCACTAAACAAATAAACCAGCAAACAATAACAAAAGCAGCCTCAGAGAAGGGGAAAAACAATTATTGTCCAGAATTTTTACATCACGCCAAATGTCCAAAAAAAATTAAAAAAAAAAAAGACATGGAAATAAACAAGAAAGATCAAGCAAAAACAGGTAACATAAACTGCCTCTGCGAGATTACCATTGTTGAACTTAACAAAAAATTTAAAATAGCTATTATTAGATGGCCTGAAAAATTGAAGGAAGCTTTGTTTAAAGAAGTAAAAGAAGCTATAATGACAGTGTCTCATCAAATAGAGAATGTTAATGCAGAGATATAAATTACAAAAAAGAGCCAAATGTTAATTCTAGGATTGAAAAGTATAGTAAATGAAATAAAAATTTCACTGAAAGAGTTTAAGAATAGATTTAAACTGGTCCAGGAAATAACCGGTGAACTTGAAATAGGTTACTTGAAATTATGCAATTCAAAGACAGAGGGAAAAATAATTTACAAATGAAGTGACTATAGAAATGCGTAACACCATTAGTCAAACGAACATATGGGTAATGAATATCAGAAACATTTAGGTAGTGAATATCAGAAAATGAGGAGAAAGAGATTGGAATTAAAAAAATAATAATAAAGAAATAATAGGAGAAAAATTCTAAAATTTTATGAAATATGTTAACCTACACAACCAGGAAACACAATAGTCTCCAACAGGGTAAATAAAAATACATACACATTTAGATGAATTATATTAAAGACGTGGAACACTAGACAAAAAATAGAATCATGAAAGTAGCAAGAAGCAAGAGAAACATAACTCATCATGTGAAAAGTATCCCCAGTAAGAAAAAAGCTAATTTCTTTACAAAAAAGATAAAGGCAAGAAAGCAAGGGACTAATATATTTAAAGTGCTAGGGGAAAAAAAAACTGTCAACCAAGAATTCTCTATCAAACCTACATTTCAAGATAAACAAAAACGGAGAGAATTCATTGCTAGCAGTCCTATTTTACAATAAACAGTAAAGAACATTTTTTAAGCTAAAACCAAGCTACCTCAGAAAAACTCACATTCACACACAAACAGTACCAGTAAAAATAATTGAGTAAATATTAAAAGCAGTACAATTGAAAATTTCCTCTTTTTAAAAGATTTTGTTTTAAAACAATTCATAGGTAGTTCTATTGCATCAATTACATATTGCAATGTAATATATTTGACAATAATAACACAACACAGTCAGGTGGGATTGACACTGTATTGGGATAAGTAAATAACACCAGATGGTAACTTGAATCAATAGTACAAATAAAAAGAACTAGACATGGTTAAAGTTGATATAACAATTTCTATAAATATATATTTGGTCTACAAAAGCAAAACCCTTCTGAGTTCATTAAAAAACAGAGACAAAAATTGTAAAAAGAAAACAAAATTGATGTTTTTGTGTGTTTGTCTCAGTTTCCAATTCAGGAAGGGATTCACTGGCTTGATTAACTCCAGATTCAATTCCACCTTTTCCACCCACCACGGTGACTACAGAGATTGGCCCATGTTTTCAACATGGAATGGAGATTGAATCACAGCCACTGAAATCAGGTAAGAGGCAACCTACCCTTGAGAAAAAATTGTTCCTCTAAGGCTATTCTGAGGAACTGAGATGCCTAGAAAATACCAAGGCAGCCTTGCACCTTATGAATATTTTCTCAAAAGTAAGATTTATTCTGGCACATTATTTTCTCACCTCAAGCCCCACTGGTGTTTCTGAGCACAGAGGGCAGGGGCAACTTACTCTGCAGGAGAATTGGAAGGTTTCCCAGAAAAAATAACACACAACTCAAGTGTTGAAGGGTGCAGAGGAGCCAAGAAGGATAAAAATACATTTTCCAGGCACAGGGTGCATAATAAAATGTAACAGATATGAGCAGACACGTGGCAAGAGGCAGGGTATGATACTGGCAGACTAGTTTGTCTTTGTATGCTTCTCAAATGTAGAACATTAACCTTAAATTAATCATGGAGTGATTTTTATAAACTAACACTATCCAATTTAAGTTATAAAAGACTATACTAGAAGCACTAGTGGTATAGGCAGAGAAATCATTCAGGAGGTTGTGTCAATGACCCAGTGACTCTATACCATGCTCCCAAATCTCCATATTATATGTAAGAATCAGCCGGCAAGTGTTTATTAAGAGCCCATTGTTTTTAGTAACTAGGAATCATGGTGGGTCAGATAACTTGAGACATGCAAATAAATCTTAATTTTATTAAATTTATATTTACTGTACATTAAGTATTACTCTTTGCTGAATGTTGAGCATTGCAAGAAAATTTAATGTAATTTTACTTTCAAATTGCTTACTAATTATTAATAGAGTTCAACAGTTCTATAATGAAACTAAACCTATTAATAAAATATTAGTGACGAAGTAAAGAAACACAAAGTATAGGAAAAAAGTTAGCATGAAAGATATTTGTTGGTTGTTTTGTTTTCTTTTCTCAACTTTTGAAAGATACTTTTATAGTCTATATGAGAAATAGTTTCAGGCTTGCCCAAAAGGTTTTACATGTTTGAGTCATCTATATAATTCATCTTCCAGCTTAGCTACTGAGAATTAAATGAATTATTCTTAGTAATTGATGGAGTGATTTCATCCAAAATAAATACTGATGTAATAATATAGTATGCTTATATATTTTTCTCTTATTTCCCAAAACAAAAAAAGATGGCTTCTAATAAAGAAATATTCAAATACTTGTTTAAACATGTTTATAGAGCTAAGCAGAAATTTCTTTCAAATCATGCTGGAGATACAATTCTTATTTATAACACCCAGTAAGAGCAGCTGCTGTACTACAAGATTATTTTTTATTTAAAAGATGTCTGCTTGATGCTTATTCACAGCTTTTTTGTTTGTTTCTTTTAAACTAAAAAGCTAGAAGTCATATTAAACTATAGTGTTTAAATATTGTAAACAACACATTTTATAAAGTGTATTCGTTAATTTTGAAAAAACAATGTACAAAACTTAAAATGTATCACAACTGAAGAAAGTTCAAGACACTTTAATTTTTAAAATGTTAATTGAACTCTCTTGCAATTTAAGTTGTTATGAATTTACTATTGTGTCAATAAACTAATATTTACATGCAGACATTAAGATACCACTAAAATGTCAATATCTGTCTAAATTTTAGAGTCCATATTAAATCCTTTGTTGAAGCTTGCTATAAAAATACATTAAGTTAGAACTTATACAGTAGGTTGTAAAATATAGTAAGTTATAAAATTTGAGTATGAGCACACAGCAAAGAGCTGTACAAATCACACTTAGAAAGCCAGGTTCAATTTGCCCATTGCATAAAAAAGGAACAATAATTCAAGCTATGCAGACTTTCATGCACCAATAATAATAATAGTAATAAGATTTTTTTCAAGTTTAAACAAAATGTGGATTTTGAAACTTGGATTCAAGAATATATTGTAAAAGGTGACTTAAATATTATCATATTTGGTTAGCAGTTTTTAAAATGATAGAAATATGAAAGGAAATCTGTGTTATTTACAAGAGTTACCTGTGCAAGTTTTAAGTAACATTTGGTTAAATAAACGTTGTGTGTTGAATCTATTTGATTTGCACTTGACAGCCATTTTCAGTTTCTTTTTTGTATCTTTTTTTGGAGGGAGAAAATACTTCATTATTTAAAATAATATTAAAGTTCTTAAGTTATCCACATATAATATGTATAATTTTATAAACAAACACTTGCAAATCATGTGAAATATAAATGTATTATATATGTATATATGTGTATATATATACTTTTGGATAATATACAATAAAGTACATATATAAAAATTCAACTTTACTATATATAATTCATTTTCATGGGCTCACATATTTGGTTTTTTGTAAGGTAAATGTTTCCCTGATGCCATTCCTAAGTTCAAGGTTGCTGAAAGGCCTTATGCAAAAAGATATGTCCTAACCACACTTCCTTCAGAACGTCCTTAGTGTCTTCCAAACATTGCCAAGGAAGAAAATATTCAGAAGGGTCTGAGTAAATTTAATATTCATGGAAACAAAGAAAACAGCATTTTAAAAATATTTTCATTGACACAGAGTAATTGTGTATAACAATTTATGAAGTATAGATAGTTCAATACATGTATACAGTGTGAAATGTTAAAATTAGTGTAATTACCATATCTACCATCTCACGTATTTATCATTTCTTTATATTGGAATCATTCAAAATTATCTCTTCTAGCTATTTGAAAAAATCTGATGACTTATCATTAATAGTAATCCTAAAGTGCTATAGAACAATATAACTTATTCCTTCTTTCTAGATGTATTTTTTATCTATTTAGCAATCTCTTGCAAACCAGCCCTTACCCTCCCCTTCTCAGCTTGTAGTAAACCACTATTCTACTCTTTACATGTATGAGATAAATGTTTTTGGCTTCCACATATGAGTTACAATATATGGTATTTCTTTTCCTATGCCTGGCTTGTTTCATTTAACACAATGTTCTGCTCCTTTGTGTTGCCATGAGTGACAGGATTTATTTCGTTTTTATGGCTGAATAGTATTTCATTGTGATGTTGAGCATTTTTTCATATACCTGATTGCTATGTACTTTTCGTTTTTTGAGAAATTTCTATTCAGATAAATGATGCAAGAAAAAGAAGGAAGAAGAGAAAGATGAGGAAGATGAAGAGGATGAGGAGAAGAAAGATGATGAAGAAGATGATGATGATGGATGCATTGGTTCTAGCAGAGTGTTTTTTTTCTTGACTATAAAGCAATTAATCCCCCTGTATGCAACTCACTCCCTTTAAAGAAGAAAATTGAAAGGCTGTGTAAGCTTTGTTTTTAAACTGTGAAGTGTCTTATTTTGTATAGTTAACACACTACCAAATGTGTCTTTAGATAGCCCTGTCCTGGTGATGTTTTCAATACCCACTAACCTTGCCTGGTATAGTATGGGAATTGTAAATTGTCATGGAAATTTCAAGCAGATTCTTGTTAGTGTGCAGCACAAATTAGTTACATATGGAGATAGTGGTTTCTTCATTTTCAATTGTCTTTGATGTAGCATATATGAAATAATTGTTGTTCTGTTAACTGAATGCCACTAGGTGATTGCAAAAAAAAAAAAATTTGCAGCTGTTTTGTTGACAGTCTGAATGCTTCTAAGTAAATATATTTTTTCTTTTAGTATTGTTATCCTTTTCGTAAGTCTGATTTTTATTCCTGAGGGGAATTTGCTCATTTAGGAGCATGTGAATCATTCAAATATTTATCCTTTCCTTTCCTTTCTTTCCCACTTTCTTTCCCTTTCTTTCTTTCTTGTTCTTTCTTTCCTTTCTTTCCTTCTTTCCTTCTTTCCTTCTTTCTTTCTTTCTTT